>JAYESA010002310.1:0-25896 GCA_036927795.1 Iris macrosiphon
AACAATAATAACGGAGATGGCGGGGAGAAGAACAAGAGAGCGTGGGGCCCGCAAGAGACGGCCGATGGAGCGGAGGGGAGGGGATTAGGCATAAAGAGGAAGGAAAACATAAGTTAAACGGGTGCGATCATACCAGCACTAGAGCACCGGATCCCATCAGAACTCCGCAGTTAAGCGTGCTTGGGCGAGAGTAGTACTAGGATGGGTGACCTCCTGGGAAGTCCTCGTGTTGCACCCCTTTTTGCGATTTTGGCAGTATAGTAGAGTCATCTTCTTCTTGCTCGTAATTATTTTTCTCCGTCTTCCGGTTATTACTACTATTGTTATTATTACTATTGTTATAATTATAACTATAACTATAACTATAATTATTATTATTATTATTATTATATTATTATTATTATTATTATGAAGAAGAAGAAGAAGAAGAAGAAGAAGAAGAAATAACAATAATAACGGAGATGGCGGGGAGAAGAACAAGAGAGCGTGGGGCCCGCAAGAGACGGCCGATGGAGCGGAGGGGAGGGGATTAGGCATAAAGAGGAAGAAAAACATAAGTTAAACGGGTGCGATCATACCAGCACTAGAGCACCGGATCCCATCAGAACTCCGCAGTTAAGCGTGCTTGGGCGAGAGTAGTACTAGGATGTGTGACCTCCTGGGAAATCCTCGTGTTGCACCCCTTTTTGCGATTTTGGCAGTATAGTAGAGTCATCTTCTTCTTGCTCGTAATTATTTTTCTCCGTCTTCCGGTTATTACTACTATTGTTATTATTACTATTGTTATAATTATAACTATAACTATAACTATAATTATTATTATTATTATTATATTATTATTATTATTATTATGAAGAAGAAGAAGAAGAAGAAGAAGAAGAAATAACAATAATAACGGAGATGGCGGGGAGAAGAACAAGAGAGCGTGGGGCCCGCAAGAGACGGCCGATGGAGCGGAGGGGAGGGGATTAGGCATAAAGAGGAAGGAAAACATAAGTTAAACGGGTGCGATCATACCAGCACTAGAGCACCGGATCCCATCAGAACTCCGCAGTTAAGCGTGCTTGGGCGAGAGTAGTACTAGGATGGGTGACCTCCTGGGAAGTCCTCCTGTTGCACCCCTTTTTGCGATTTTGGCAGTATAGTAGAGTCATCTTCTTCTTGCTCGTAATTATTTTTCTCCGTCTTCCGGTTATTACTACTATTGTTATTATTACTATTGTTATAATTATAACTATAACTATAACTATAATTATTATTATTATTATTATATTATTATTATTATTATTATGAAGAAGAAGAAGAAGAAGAAGAAGAAGAAGAAATAACAATAATAACGGAGATGGCGGGGAGAAGAACAAGAGAGCGTGGGGCCCGCAAGAGACGGCCGATGGAGCGGAGGGGAGGGGATTAGGCATAAAGAGGAAGGAAAACATAAGTTAAACGGGTGCGATCATACCAGCACTAGAGCACCGGATCCCATCAGAACTCCGCAGTTAAGCGTGCTTGGGCGAGAGTAGTACTAGGATGGGTGACCTCCTGGGAAGTCCTCGTGTTGCACCCCTTTTTGCGATTTTGGCAGTATAGTAGAGTCATCTTCTTCTTGCTCGTAATTATTTTTCTCCGTCTTCCGGTTATTACTACTATTGTTATTATTACTATTGTTATAATTATAACTATAACTATAACTATAATTATTATTATTATTATTATATTATTATTATTATTATTATGAAGAAGAAGAAGAAGAAGAAGATAACAATAATAACGGAGATGGCGGGGAGAAGAACAAGAGAGCGTGGGGCCCGCAAGAGACGGCCGATGGAGCGGAGGGGAGGGGATTAGGCATAAAGAGGAAGGAAAACATAAGTTAAACGGGTGCGATCATACCAGCACTAGAGCACCGGATCCCATCAGAACTCCGCAGTTAAGCGTGCTTGGGCGAGAGTAGTACTAGGATAGGTGACCTCCTGGGAAGTCCTCGTGTTGCACCCCTTTTTGCGATTTTGGCAGTATAGTAGAGTCATCTTCTTCTTGCTCGTAATTATTTTTCTCCGTCTTCCGGTTATTACTACTATTGTTATTATTACTATTGTTATAATTATAACTATAACTATAACTATAATTATTATTATTATTATTATATTATTATTATTATTATTATGAAGAAGAAGAAGAAGAAGAAGAAATAACAATAATAACGGAGATGGCGGGGAGAAGAACAAGAGAGCGTGGGGCCCGCAAGAGACGGCCGATGGAGCGGAGGGGAGGGGATTAGGCATAAAGAGGAAGGAAAACATAAGTTAAACGGGTGCGATCATACCAGCACTAGAGCACCGGATCCCATCAGAACTTCGCAGTTAAGCGTGCTCGGGCGAGAGTAGTACTAGGATGGGTGACCTCCTGGGAAGTCCTCGTGTTGCACCCCTTTTTGCGATTTTGGCAGTATAGTAGAGTCATCTTCTTCTTGCTCGTAATTATTTTTCTCCGTCTTCCGGTTATTACTACTATTGTTATTATTACTATTGTTATAATTATAACTATAACTATAACTATAATTATTATTATTATTATTATATTATTATTATTATTATTATGAAGAAGAAGAAGAAGAAGAAGAAATAACAATAATAACGGAGATGGCGGGGAGAAGAACAAGAGAGCGTGGGGCCCGCAAGAGACGGCCGATGGAGCGGAGGGGAGGGGATTAGGCATAAAGAGGAAGGAAAACATAAGTTAAACGGGTGCGATCATACCAGCACTAGAGCACCGGATCCCATCAGAACTCCGCAGTTAAGCGTGCTTGGGCGAGAGTAGTACTAGGATGGGTGACCTCCTGGGAAGTCCTCGTGTTGCACCCCTTTTTGCGATTTTGGCAGTATAGTAGAGTCATCTTCTTCTTGCTCGTAATTATTTTTCTCCGTCTTCCGGTTATTACTACTATTGTTATTATTACTATTGTTATAATTATAACTATAACTATAACTATAATTATTATTATTATTATTATATTATTATTATTATTATTATGAAGAAGAAGAAGAAGAAGAAGAAATAACAATAATAACGGAGATGGCGGGGAGAAGAACAAGAGAGCGTGGGGCCCGCAAGAGACGGCCGATGGAGCGGAGGGGAGGGGATTAGGCATAAAGAGGAAGGAAAACATAAGTTAAACGGGTGCGATCATACCAGCACTAGAGCACCGGATCCCATCAGAACTCCGCAGTTAAGCGTGCTTGGGCGAGAGTAGTACTAGGATGGGTGACCTCCTGGGAAGTCCTCGTGTTGCACCCCTTTTTGCGATTTTGGCAGTATAGTAGAGTCATCTTCTTCTTGCTCGTAATTATTTTTCTCCGTCTTCCGGTTATTACTACTATTGTTATTATTACTATTGTTATAATTATAACTATAACTATAACTATAATTATTATTATTATTATTATATTATTATTATTATTATTATGAAGAAGAAGAAGAAGAAGAAGAAATAACAATAATAACGGAGATGGCGGGGAGAAGAACAAGAGAGCGTGGGGCCCGCAAGAGACGGCCGATGGAGCGGAGGGGAGGGGATTAGGCATAAAGAGGAAGGAAAACATAAGTTAAACGGGTGCGATCATACCAGCACTAGAGCACCGGATCCCATCAGAACTCCGCAGTTAAGCGTGCTTGGGCGAGAGTAGTACTAGGATGGGTGACCTCCTGGGAAGTCCTCGTGTTGCACCCCTTTTTGCGATTTTGGCAGTATAGTAGAGTCATCTTCTTCTTGCTCGTAATTATTTTTCTCCGTCTTCCGGTTATTACTACTATTGTTATTATTACTATTGTTATAATTATAACTATAACTATAACTATAATTATTATTATTATTATTATATTATTATTATTATTATTATGAAGAAGAAGAAGAAGAAGAAGAAGAAGAAGAAGAAGATAACAATAATAACGGAGATGGCGGGGAGAAGAACAAGAGAGCGTGGGGCCCGCAAGAGACGGCCGATGGAGCGGAGGGGAGGGGATTAGGCATAAAGAGGAAGGAAAACATAAGTTAAACGGGTGCGATCATACCAGCACTAGAGCACCGGATCCCATCAGAACTCCGCAGTTAAGCGTGCTTGGGCGAGAGTAGTACTAGGATGGGTGACCTCCTGGGAAGTCCTCGTGTTGCACCCCTTTTTGCGATTTTGGCAGTATAGTAGAGTCATCTTCTTCTTGCTCGTAATTATTTTTCTCCGTCTTCCGGTTATTACTACTATTGTTATTATTACTATTGTTATAATTATAACTATAACTATAACTATAATTATTATTATTATTATTATTATATTATTATTATTATTATGAAGAAGAAGAAGAAGAAGAAGAAATAACAATAATAACGGAGATGGCGGGGAGAAGAACAAGAGAGCGTGGGGCCCGCAAGAGACGGCCGATGGAGCGGAGGGGAGGGGATTAGGCATAAAGAGGAAGGAAAACATAAGTTAAACGGGTGCGATCATACCAGCACTAGAGCACCGGATCCCATCAGAACTCCGCAGTTAAGCATGCTTGGGCGAGAGTAGTACTAGGATGGGTGACCTCCTGCGAAGTCCTCGTGTTGCACCCCTTTTTGCGATTTTGGCAGTATAGTAGAGTCATCTTCTTCTTGCTCGTAATTATTTTTCTCCGTCTTCCGGTTATTACTACTATTGTTATTATTACTATTGTTATAATTATAACTATAACTATAACTATAATTATTATTATTATTATTATATTATTATTATTATTATTATGAAGAAGAAGAAGAAGAAGAAGAAATAACAATAATAACGGAGATGGCGGGGAGAAGAACAAGAGAGCGTGGGGCCCGCAAGAGACGGCCGATGGAGCGGAGGGGAGGGGATTAGGCATAAAGAGGAAGGAAAACATAAGTTAAACGGGTGCGATCATACCAGCACTAGTGTCACGCCCCGATCTCCCGCAGGCAATCATCCGTTCCCGCTAGGCGGGAATCACCCTCGCCAGCGCTCCCGCGGAACGATCGCTTTACCCATCCGGGCGTGATGCCGCACGAGCGTGAGCCACGCCCGTGCAAGGCCATGGTTCATTGGCTGGCGGTTAGAGTTCTAAGCCACAGAGTCGCACAGATTGTCCGAGTGCAGCGGAGTCATGAACGCATAGCGATTCGGTAACAAGTTCTCTGAGTTGACAAATATAGCGGAAGTATCGAAACAAGTAAAGTAATCTCTTTATTGATATGAACAAGTGTACAGGCGGCGTATAGCCAAGATTACAAGTCGCTCGAGCCTCTCTCTCTGAAACAGTAAAGCGTGCCAAGTGGCTACAACTGTGGAATGAATGTACAGGCGATGGTCAGGCGATGTTCACAACTTATGTCTTGTATATGTGCTTCAGTCCCGGACGCACCGTTGCAAGGCTTCAGAGGGAACTCCTGGCCTTAGCACGCACGAAGGAGGCGTCCGCACCGCACGAGGTTCTCCCGCACCCTGCATATCAAACTGGTGGATTATCAGTACATTGAATGCACTGGTGGGGAAGCTACTCGCCCGCTCGACAAATCCAAACACGTAATACAGGTTTCGTGCACAACTATTAAGTTGTCTTTCTAATTGCCTTAGGATCAGTTTCATGCGAACATTGAATAGCCTATCGTGTCGGGCAGTGCGCCGTGCGATGTTTGAGGAAACACGACGAGACTTACCAACTTACCATTTTCTCCTTCCCTGTCCAAGGCAAACATTATTAATCAAGCACGGGCAAGTATAGGCATTCAGGAGGCATAGCATATGCAAACATGAGGGTCGTTATTTTCAGATCGTTCAGGTGTTCAGTTCATTGATGCTATGCAATGACTCGCACGCGGATAGCCGCTAAGCGAGGATGACTTATTTGTCTATCATTTTTACAAGCAAGCATGTAACAAGTTTAAGCACACACGATGCATTGCAAGCCATATTCACACGATCAAACACACGGGGTATTGCAAGCATATACACACGAGGATCACTGGCTTGATGCCATATTGGACTAGTCAAGAACATGAATAACATGCAACGCCAGAAAACACGAGGAGCTCATAAAACACGATGCGTTGCAAGTTATCCAGTCCGCACACGATTGACTATAAACACGGAGTCTGCCCGGATCGGATCGGTGCCAGTACCCCAGCACCGTCCGCAGAACTCATATCCTTGTGCACAAGTTGTCCATGATCGAACACGATTATTAAGTTCACGTTTCATGCAGTTAAGGCAACACGAGCACACGACAAGCAGTGTTGCATGATTCATTTAGCCATTGGATGTGCACAGTCTCCTGGGCTGCTGTAAGCCCGCACACGAGGGAGACTTGCAGGGAGATCCAAATAGCTGAATGAGTCTTGCCACAGGAGCATGATTCTTTTTACTTGGCATGATGCAGTCCCCTAGAACGGGAACTGCCTTGGTGACCTAACGGTCCCGGATACTTGCAGGTTCATTCAGGCACGGAACGACTACGTTGTAGTCTCCCGGGGTTTGGATGAAAACACGGAAACATTCAAGCAGACAAGCATGCGTTTCTAAGGAACATAAGCAGGCACGTTTGCTCGGACCCGAAGGTAAGCCGAGAGTTGAAACCATTAAGGGACTTAGCATGCGGGGGTCTGAATATAAGCAGTATTTCATTTCCATGTTCTAGCAAGCAATACCAGTTGGGATTATTCCCTTAGCTAGGTGTGTTGGATTTATTAGCATGCAGGGGGTGAATCACCTAGCGACTAGCATAATATTCCAGATTTTATGTGTGCTGGCTAAGCAAAGACAAGTTCACCGTAGCCACCCACCTTAGCGATGATTCGCCTCGGTAGAGCGATACGTCTGAGCGAGCCTCTGAAAGTCCAAGCCGGATTCCTGTAGGGACAAGTCTGGATATCCTTTGCTTCTTGATCGAGGCAAAGCAGGTCGGGACAGCTGCACGATTGCCGATTGAGACGGCAGTCCGCTTGAGCGGAACGGGGTGTTACATCCTACCCAACTTAGAAAAAGTCTCGTCCTCGAGACTTACTAAGGACAAGCAGTAATCTAGGGTTGAGGCAATCCTAGACAAGTCGTTTGTACTTGTTCATTTGGATCTTCACTTGCACAAGCTTCAAAATCAGCATACCGCTTAGACTGGATCGTGCGCACCTTCGACATGCATTTCTAGTGTGAACACGTCAACCAGCTTAGTGATAGCGAAGTCTTAGCACTCGAGTTTCACCTTTTTCTTAAGTCTTGGATGGTGCACTAGTTCAAGGCGTCCCTCGAATAGATGCATTCAACCAAACTTAGGGTTAGTGAAAATCGGACAAGCTACTAGCGATACTCTCAAGTGGTTCGCACAGGTTGGCACAAAGGCCACTCGCAGCATACAACCAGACAAGCAAGCATATCATTCAAAACGCATTTTGAAAGTATTTAGACTTATTGTTGGAACATCCCATCGAGGCATTGAGAGAGAGCGTACACATAACCCACGAACGAGCTTTCGAAACAGAGATATCGAATCGAAGTCCAAAGGCGTAGAAGCCAGGCTCTGATACCAACATGTCACGCCCCGATCTCCCGCAGGCAATCATCCGTTCCCGCTAGGCGGGAATCACCCTCGCCAGCGCTCCCGCGGAACGATCGCTTTACCCATCCGGGCGTGATGCCGCACGAGCGTGAGCCACGCCCGTGCAAGGCCATGGTTCATTGGCTGGCGGTTAGAGTTCTAAGCCACAGAGTCGCACAGATTGTCCGAGTGCAGCGGAGTCATGAACGCATAGCGATTCGGTAACAAGTTCTCTGAGTTGACAAATATAGCGGAAGTATCGAAACAAGTAAAGTAATCTCTTTATTGATATGAACAAGTGTACAGGCGGCGTATAGCCAAGATTACAAGTCGCTCGAGCCTCTCTCTCTGAAACAGTAAAGCGTGCCAAGTGGCTACAACTGTGGAATGAATGTACAGGCGATGGTCAGGCGATGTTCACAACTTATGTCTTGTATATGTGCTTCAGTCCCGGACGAACCGTTGCAAGGCTTCAGAGGGAACTCCTGGCCTTAGCACGCACGAAGGAGGCGTCCGCACCGCACGAGGTTCTCCCGCACCCTGCATATCAAACTGGTGGATTATCAGTACATTGAATGCACTGGTGGGGAAGCTACTCGCCCGCTCGACAAATCCAAACACGTAATACAGGTTTCGTGCACAACTATTAAGTTGTCTTTCTAATTGCCTTAGGATCAGTTTCATGCGAACATTGAATAGCCTATCGTGTCGGGCAGTGCGCCGTGCGATGTTTGAGGAAACACGGCGAGACTTACCAACTTACCATTTTCTCCTTCCCTGTCCAAGGCAAACATTATTAATCAAGCACGGGCAAGTATAGGCATTCAGGAGGCATAGCATATGCAAACATGAGGGTCGTTATTTTCAGATCGTTCAGGTGTTCAGTTCATTGATGCTATGCAATGACTCGCACGCGGATAGCCGCTAAGCGAGGATGACTTATTTGTCTATCATTTTTACAAGCAAGCATGTAACAAGTTTAAGCACACACGATGCATTGCAAGCCATATTCACACGATCAAACACACGGGGCATTGCAAGCATATACACACGAGGATCACTGGCTTGATGCCATATTGGACTAGTCAAGAACATGAATAACATGCAACGCCAGAAAACACGAGGAGCTCATAAAACACGATGCGTTGCAAGTTATCCAGTCCGCACACGATTGACTATAAACACGGAGTCTGCCCGGATCGGATCGGTGCCAGTGCCCCAGCACCGTCCGCAGAACTCATATCCTTGTGCACAAGTTGTCCATGATCGAACACGATTATTAAGTTCACGTTTCATGCAGTTAAGGCAACACGAGCACACGACAAGCAGTGTTGCATGATTCATTTAGCCATTGGATGTGCACAGTCTCCTGGGCTGCTGTAAGCCCGCACACGAGGGAGACTTGCAGGGAGATCCAAATAGCTGAATGAGTCTTGCCACAGGAGCATGATTCTTTTTACTTGGCATGATGCAGTCCCCTAGAACGGGAACTGCCTTGGTGACCTAACGGTCCCGGATACTTGCAGGTTCATTCAGGCACGGAACGACTACGTTGTAGTCTCCCGGGGTTTGGATGAAAACACGGAAACATTCAAGCAGACAAGCATGCGTTTCTAAGGAACATAAGCAGGCACGTTTGCTCGGACCCGAAGGTAAGCCGAGAGTTGAAACCATTAAGGGACTTAGCATGCGGGGGTCTGAATATAAGCAGTATTTCATTTCCATGTTCTAGCAAGCAATACCAGTTGGGATTATTCCCTTAGCTAGGTGTGTTGGATTTATTAGCATGCAGGGGGTGAATCACCTAGCGACTAGCATAATATTCCAGATTTTATGTGTGCTGGCTAAGCAAAGACAAGTTCACCGTAGCCACCCACCTTAGCGATGATTCGCCTCGGTAGAGCGATACGTCTGAGCGAGCCTCTGAAAGTCCAAGCCGGATTCCTGTAGGGACAAGTCTGGATATCCTTTGCTTCTTGATCGAGGCAAAGCAGGTCGGGACAGCTGCACGATTGCCGATTGAGACGGCAGTCCGCTTGAGCGGAACGGGGTGTTACAACTAGAGCACCGGATCCCATCAGAACTCCGCAGTTAAGCGTGCTTGGGCGAGAGTAGTACTAGGATGGGTGACCTCCTGGGAAGTCCTCGTGTTGCACCCCTTTTTGCGATTTTGGCAGTATAGTAGAGTCATCTTCTTCTTGCTCGTAATTATTTTTCTCCGTCTTCCGGTTATTACTACTATTGTTATTATTACTATTGTTATAATTATAACTATAACTATAACTATAATTATTATTATTATTATTATATTATTATTATTATTATTATGAAGAAGAAGAAGAAGAAGAAGAAGAAGAAGAAGAAGAAATAACAATAATAACGGAGATGGCGGGGAGAAGAACAAGAGAGCGTGGGGCCCGCAAGAGACGGCCGATGGAGCGGAGGGGAGGGGATTAGGCATAAAGAGGAAGGAAAACATAAGTTAAACGGGTGCGATCATACCAGCACTAGAGCACCGGATCCCATCAGAACTCCGCAGTTAAGCGTGCTTGGGCGAGAGTAGTACTAGGATGGGTGACCTCCTGGGAAGTCCTCGTGTTGCACCCCTTTTTGCGATTTTGGCAGTATAGTAGAGTCATCTTCTTCTTGCTCGTAATTATTTTTCTCCGTCTTCCGGTTATTACTACTATTGTTATTATTACTATTGTTATAATTATAACTATAACTATAACTATAATTATTATTATTATTATTATATTATTATTATTATTATTATGAAGAAGAAGAAGAAGAAGAAGAAATAACAATAATAACCGAGATGGCGGGGAGAAGAACAAGAGAGCGTGGGGCCCGCAAGAGACGGCCGATGGAGCGGAGGGGAGGGGATTAGGCATAAAGAGGAAGGAAAACATAAGTTAAACGGGTGCGATCATACCAGCACTAGAGCACCGGATCCCATCAGAACTCCGCAGTTAAGCGTGCTTGGGCGAGAGTAGTACTAGGATGGGTGACCTCCTGGGAAGTCCTCGTGTTGCACCCCTTTTTGCGATTTTGGCAGTATAGTAGAGTCATCTTCTTCTTGCTCGTAATTATTTTTCTCCGTCTTCCGGTTATTACTACTATTGTTATTATTACTATTGTTATAATTATAACTATAACTATAACTATAATTATTATTATTATTATTATATTATTATTATTATTATTATGAAGAAGAAGAAGAAGAAGAAGAAATAACAATAATAACGGAGATGGCGGGGAGAAGAACAAGAGAGCGTGGGGCCCGCAAGAGACGGCCGATGGAGCGGAGGGGAGGGGATTAGGCATAAAGAGGAAGGAAAACATAAGTTAAACGGGTGCGATCATACCAGCACTAGAGCACCGGATCCCATCAGAACTCCGCAGTTAAGCGTGCTTGGGCGAGAGTAGTACTAGGATGGGTGACCTCCTGGGAAGTCCTCGTGTTGCACCCCTTTTTGCGATTTTGGCAGTATAGTAGAGTCATCTTCTTCTTGCTCGTAATTATTTTTCTCCGTCTTCCGGTTATTACTACTATTGTTATTATTACTATTGTTATAATTATAACTATAACTATAACTATAATTATTATTATTATTATATTATTATTATTATTATTATGAAGAAGAAGAAGAAGAAGAAGAAGAAGAAGAAATAACAATAATAACGGAGATGGCGGGGAGAAGAACAAGAGAGCGTGGGGCCCGCAAGAGACGGCCGATGGAGCGGAGGGGAGGGGATTAGGCATAAAGAGGAAGGAAAACATAAGTTAAACGGGTGCGATCATACCAGCACTAGAGCACCGGATCCCATCAGAACTCCGCAGTTAAGCGTGCTTGGGCGAGAGTAGTACTAGGATGGGTGACCTCCTGGGAAGTCCTCGTGTTGCACCCCTTTTTGCGATTTTGGCAGTATAGTAGAGTCATCTTCTTCTTGCTCGTAATTATTTTTCTCCGTCTTCCGGTTATTACTACTATTGTTATTATTACTATTGTTATAATTATAACTATAACTATAACTATAATTATTATTATTATTATTATATTATTATTATTATTATTATGAAGAAGAAGAAGAAGAAGAAGAAGAAATAACAATAATAACGGAGATGGCGGGGAGAAGAACAAGAGAGCGTGGGGCCCGCAAGAGACGGCCGATGGAGCGGAGGGGAGGGGATTAGGCATAAAGAGGAAGGAAAACATAAGTTAAACGGGTGCGATCATACCAGCACTAGAGCACCGGATCCCATCAGAACTCCGCAGTTAAGCGTGCTTGGGCGAGAGTAGTACTAGGATGGGTGACCTCCTGGGAAGTCCTCGTGTTGCACCCCTTTTTGCGATTTTGGCAGTATAGTAGAGTCATCTTCTTCTTGCTCGTAATTATTTTTCTCCGTCTTCCGGTTATTACTACTATTGTTATTATTACTATTGTTATAATTATAACTATAACTATAACTATAATTATTATTATTATTATTATATTATTATTATTATTATTATGAAGAAGAAGAAGAAGAAGAAGAAATAACAATAATAACCGAGATGGCGGGGAGAAGAACAAGAGAGCGTGGGGCCCGCAAGAGACGGCCGATGGAGCGGAGGGGAGGGGATTAGGCATAAAGAGGAAGGAAAACATAAGTTAAACGGGTGCGATCATACCAGCACTAGAGCACCGGATCCCATCAGAACTCCGCAGTTAAGCGTGCTTGGGCGAGAGTAGTACTAGGATGGGTGACCTCCTGGGAAGTCCTCGTGTTGCACCCCTTTTTGCGATTTTGGCAGTATAGTAGAGTCATCTTCTTCTTGCTCGTAATTATTTTTCTCCGTCTTCCGGTTATTACTACTATTGTTATTATTACTATTGTTATAATTATAACTATAACTATAACTATAATTATTATTATTATTATTATATTATTATTATTATTATTATGAAGAAGAAGAAGAAGAAGAAATAACAATAATAACGGAGATGGCGGGGAGAAGAACAAGAGAGCGTGGGGCCCGCAAGAGACGGCCGATGGAGCGGAGGGGAGGGGATTAGGCATAAAGAGGAAGGAAAACATAAGTTAAACGGGTGCGATCATACCAGCACTAGAGCACCGGATCCCATCAGAACTCCGCAGTTAAGCGTGCTTGGGCGAGAGTAGTACTAGGATGGGTGACCTCCTGGGAAGTCCTCGTGTTGCACCCCTTTTTGCGATTTTGGCAGTATAGTAGAGTCATCTTCTTCTTGCTCGTAATTATTTTTCTCCGTCTTCCGGTTATTACTACTATTGTTATTATTACTATTGTTATAATTATAACTATAACTATAACTATAATTATTATTATTATTATATTATTATTATTATTATTATGAAGAAGAAGAAGAAGAAGAAGAAGAAATAACAATAATAACGGAGATGGCGGGGAGAAGAACAAGAGAGCGTGGGGCCCGCAAGAGACGGCCGATGGAGCGGAGGGGAGGGGATTAGGCATAAAGAGGAAGGAAAACATAAGTTAAACGGGTGCGATCATACCAGCACTAGAGCACCGGATCCCATCAGAACTCCGCAGTTAAGCGTGCTTGGGCGAGAGTAGTACTAGGATGGGTGACCTCCTGGGAAGTCCTCGTGTTGCACCCCTTTTTGCGATTTTGGCAGTATAGTAGAGTCATCTTCTTCTTGCTCGTAATTATTTTTCTCCGTCTTCCGGTTATTACTACTATTGTTATTATTACTATTGTTATAATTATAACTATAACTATAACTATAATTATTATTATTATTATTATATTATTATTATTATTATTATTATGAAGAAGAAGAAGAAGAAGAAATAACAATAATAACGGAGATGGCGGGGAGAAGAACAAGAGAGCGTGGGGCCCGCAAGAGACGGCCGATGGAGCGGAGGGGAGGGGATTAGGCATAAAGAGGAAGGAAAACATAAGTTAAACGGGTGCGATCATACCAGCACTAGAGCACCGGATCTCATCAGAACTCCGCAGTTAAGCGTGCTTGGGCGAGAGTAGTACTAGGATGGGTGACCTCCTGGGAAGTCCTCGTGTTGCACCCCTTTTTGCGATTTTGGCAGTATAGTAGAGTCATCTTCTTCTTGCTCGTAATTATTTTTCTCCGTCTTCCGGTTATTACTACTATTGTTATTATTACTATTGTTATAATTATAACTATAACTATAACTATAATTATTATTATTATTATTATATTATTATTATTATTATTATGAAGAAGAAGAAGAAGAAGAAGAAATAACAATAATAACGGAGATGGCGGGGAGAAGAACAAGAGAGCGTGGGGCCCGCAAGAGACGGCCGATGGAGCGGAGGGGAGGGGATTAGGCATAAAGAGGAAGGAAAACATAAGTCAAACGGGTGCGATCATACCAGCACTAGAGCACCGGATCCCATCAGAACTCCGCAGTTAAGCGTGCTTGGGCGAGAGTAGTACTAGGATGGGTGACCTCCTGGGAAGTCCTCGTGTTGCACCCCTTTTTGCGATTTTGGCAGTATAGTAGAGTCATCTTCTTCTTGCTCGTAATTATTTTTCTCCGTCTTCCGGTTATTACTACTATTGTAATTATTACTATTGTTATAATTATAACTATAACTATAACTATAATTATTATTATTATTATTATATTATTATTATTATTATTATGAAGAAGAAGAAGAAGAAGAAATAACAATAATAACGGAGATGGCGGGGAGAAGAACAAGAGAGCGTGGGGCCCGCAAGAGACGGCCGATGGAGCGGAGGGGAGGGGATTAGGCATAAAGAGGAAGGAAAACATAAGTTAAACGGGTGCGATCATACCAGCACTAGAGCACCGGATCCCATCAGAACTCCGCAGTTAAGCGTGCCTGGGCGAGAGTAGTACTAGGATGGGTGACCTCCTGGGAAGTCCTCGTGTTGCACCCCTTTTTGCGATTTTGGCAGTATAGTAGAGTCATCTTCTTCTTGCTCGTAATTATTTTTCTTCGTCTTCCGGTTATTACTACTATTGTTATTATTACTATTGTTATAATTATAACTATAACTATAACTATAATTATTATTATTATTATTATATTATTATTATTATTATTATGAAGAAGAAGAAGAAGAAGAAGAAATAACAATAATAACGGAGATGGCGGGGAGAAGAACAAGAGAGCGTGGGGCCCGCAAGAGACGGCCGATGGAGCGGAGGGGAGGGGATTAGGCATAAAGAGGAAGGAAAACATAAGTTAAACGGGTGCGATCATACCAGCACTAGAGCACCGGATCCCATCAGAACTCCGCAGTTAAGCGTGCTTGGGCGAGAGTAGTACTAGGATGGGTGACCTCCTGGGAAGTCCTCTTGTTGCACCCCTTTTTGCGATTTTGGCAGTATAGTAGAGTCATCTTCTTCTTGCTCGTAATTATTTTTCTCCGTCTTCCGGTTATTACTACTATTGTTATTATTACTATTGTTATAATTATAACTATAACTATAACTATAATTATTATTATTATTATTATATTATTATTATTATTATTATGAAGAAGAAGAAGAAGAAGAAGAAGAAGAAATAACAATAATAACGGAGATGGCGGGGAGAAGAACAAGAGAGCGTGGGGCCCGCAAGAGACGGCCGATGGAGCGGAGGGGAGGGGATTAGGCATAAAGAGGAAGGAAAACATAAGTTAAACGGGTGCGATCATACCAGCACTAGAGCACCGGATCCCATCAGAACTCCGCAGTTAAGCGTGCTTGGGCGAGAGTAGTACTAGGATGGGTGACCTCCTGGGAAGTCCTCGTGTTGCACCCCTTTTTGCGATTTTGGCAGTATAGTAGAGTCATCTTCTTCTTGCTCGTAATTATTTTTCTCCGTCTTCCGGTTATTACTACTATTGTTATTATTACTATTGTTATAATTATAACTATAACTATAACTATAATTATTATTATTATTATTATATTATTATTATTATTATTATTATGAAGAAGAAGAAGAAGAAGAAATAACAATAATAACCGAGATGGCGGGGAGAAGAACAAGAGAGCGTGGGGCCCGCAAGAGACGGCCGATGGAGCGGAGGGGAGGGGATTAGGCATAAAGAGGAAGGAAAACATAAGTTAAACGGGTGCGATCATACCAGCACTAGAGCACCGGATCCCATCAGAACTCCGCAGTTAAGCGTGCTTGGGCGAGAGTAGTACTAGGATGGGTGACCTCCTGGGAAGTCCTCGTGTTGCACCCCTTTTTGCGATTTTGGCAGTATAGTAGAGTCATCTTCTTCTTGCTCGTAATTATTTTTCTCCGTCTTCCGGTTATTACTACTATTGTTATTATTACTATTGTTATAATTATAACTATAACTATAACTATAATTATTATTATTATTATTATATTATTATTATTATTATTATGAAGAAGAAGAAGAAGAAGAAATAACAATAATAACGGAGATGGCGGGGAGAAGAACAAGAGAGCGTGGGGCCCGCAAGAGACGGCCGATGGAGCGGAGGGGAGGGGATTAGGCATAAAGAGGAAGGAAAACATAAGTTAAACGGGTGCGATCATACCAGCACTAGAGCACCGGATCCCATCAGAACTCCGCAGTTAAGCGTGCTTGGGCGAGAGTAGTACTAGGATGGGTGACCTCCTGGGAAGTCCTCGTGTTGCACCCCTTTTTGCGATTTTGGCAGTATAGTAGAGTCATCTTCTTCTTGCTCGTAATTATTTTTCTCCGTCTTCCGGTTATTACTACTATTGTTATTATTACTATTGTTATAATTATAACTATAACTATAATTATTATTATTATTATATTATTATTATTATTATTATGAGAAGAAGAAGAAGAAGAAGAAGAAGAAATAACAATAATAACGGAGATGGCGGGGAGAAGAACAAGAGAGCGTGGGGCCCGCAAGAGACGGCCGATGGAGCGGAGGGGAGGGGATTAGGCATAAAGAGGAAGGAAAACATAAGTTAAACGGGTGCGATCATACCAGCACTAGAGCACCGGATCCCATCAGAACTCCGCAGTTAAGCGTGCTTGGGCGAGAGTAGTACTAGGATGGGTGACCTCCTGGGAAGTCCTCGTGTTGCACCCCTTTTTGCGATTTTGGCAGTATAGTAGAGTCATCTTCTTCTTGCTCGTAATTATTTTTCTCCGTCTTCCGGTTATTACTACTATTGTTATTATTACTATTGTTATAATTATAACTATAACTATAACTATAATTATTATTATTATTATTATATTATTATTATTATTATTATTATGAAGAAGAAGAAGAAGAAGAAATAACAATAATAACGGAGATGGCGGGGAGAAGAACAAGAGAGCGTGGGGCCCGCAAGAGACGGCCGATGGAGCGGAGGGGAGGGGATTAGGCATAAAGAGGAAGGAAAACATAAGTTAAACGGGTGCGATCATACCAGCACTAGAGCACCGGATCTCATCAGAACTCCGCAGTTAAGCGTGCTTGGGCGAGAGTAGTACTAGGATGGGTGACCTCCTGGGAAGTCCTCGTGTTGCACCCCTTTTTGCGATTTTGGCAGTATAGTAGAGTCATCTTCTTCTTGCTCGTAATTATTTTTCTCCGTCTTCCGGTTATTACTACTATTGTTATTATTACTATTGTTATAATTATAACTATAACTATAACTATAATTATTATTATTATTATTATATTATTATTATTATTATTATGAAGAAGAAGAAGAAGAAGAAGAAGAAATAACAATAATAACGGAGATGGCGGGGAGAAGAACAAGAGAGCGTGGGGCCCGCAAGAGACGGCCGATGGAGCGGAGGGGAGGGGATTAGGCATAAAGAGGAAGGAAAACATAAGTCAAACGGGTGCGATCATACCAGCACTAGAGCACCGGATCCCATCAGAACTCCGCAGTTAAGCGTGCTTGGGCGAGAGTAGTACTAGGATGGGTGACCTCCTGGGAAGTCCTCGTGTTGCACCCCTTTTTGCGATTTTGGCAGTATAGTAGAGTCATCTTCTTCTTGCTCGTAATTATTTTTCTCCGTCTTCCGGTTATTACTACTATTGTTATTATTACTATTGTTATAATTATAACTATAACTATAACTATAATTATTATTATTATTATTATATTATTATTATTATTATTATGAAGAAGAAGAAGAAGAAGAAATAACAATAATAACGGAGATGGCGGGGAGAAGAACAAGAGAGCGTGGGGCCCGCAAGAGACGGCCGATGGAGCGGAGGGGAGGGGATTAGGCATAAAGAGGAAGGAAAACATAAGTTAAACGGGTGCGATCATACCAGCACTAGAGCACCGGATCCCATCAGAACTCCGCAGTTAAGCGTGCTTGGGCGAGAGTAGTACTAGGATGGGTGACCTCCTGGGAAGTCCTCGTGTTGCACCCCTTTTTGCGATTTTGGCAGTATAGTAGAGTCATCTTCTTCTTGCTCGTAATTATTTTTCTTCGTCTTCCGGTTATTACTACTATTGTTATTATTACTATTGTTATAATTATAACTATAACTATAACTATAATTATTATTATTATTATTATATTATTATTATTATTATTATGAAGAAGAAGAAGAAGAAGAAGAAATAACAATAATAACGGAGATGGCGGGGAGAAGAACAAGAGAGCGTGGGGCCCGCAAGAGACGGCCGATGGAGCGGAGGGGAGGGGATTAGGCATAAAGAGGAAGGAAAACATAAGTTAAACGGGTGCGATCATACCAGCACTAGAGCACCGGATCCCATCAGAACTCCGCAGTTAAGCGTGCTTGGGCGAGAGTAGTACTAGGATGGGTGACCTCCTGGGAAGTCCTCTTGTTGCACCCCTTTTTGCGATTTTGGCAGTATAGTAGAGTCATCTTCTTCTTGCTCGTAATTATTTTTCTCCGTCTTCCGGTTATTACTACTATTGTTATTATTACTATTGTTATAATTATAACTATAACTATAACTATAATTATTATTATTATTATTATATTATTATTATTATTATTATGAAGAAGAAGAAGAAGAAGAAGAAGAAATAACAATAATAACGGAGATGGCGGGGAGAAGAACAAGAGAGCGTGGGGCCCGCAAGAGACGGCCGATGGAGCGGAGGGGAGGGGATTAGGCATAAAGAGGAAGGAAAACATAAGTTAAACGGGTGCGATCATACCAGCACTAGAGCACCGGATCCCATCAGAACTCCGCAGTTAAGCGTGCTTGGGCGAGAGTAGTACTAGGATGGGTGACCTCCTGGGAAGTCCTCGTGTTGCACCCCTTTTTGCGATTTTATTTGGCAGTATAGTAGAGTCATCTTCTTCTTGCTCGTAATTATTTTTCTCCGTCTTCCGGTTATTACTACTATTGTTATTATTACTATTGTTATAATTATAACTATAACTATAACTATAATTATTATTATTATTATTATATTATTATTATTATTATTATTATGAAGAAGAAGAAGAAGAAGAAATAACAATAATAACCGAGATGGCGGGGAGAAGAACAAGAGAGCGTGGGGCCCGCAAGAGACGGCCGATGGAGCGGAGGGGAGGGGATTAGGCATAAAGAGGAAGGAAAACATAAGTTAAACGGGTGCGATCATACCAGCACTAGAGCACCGGATCCCATCAGAACTCCGCAGTTAAGCGTGCTTGGGCGAGAGTAGTACTAGGATGGGTGACCTCCTGGGAAGTCCTCGTGTTGCACCCCTTTTTGCGATTTTGGCAGTATAGTAGAGTCATCTTCTTCTTGCTCGTAATTATTTTTCTCCGTCTTCCGGTTATTACTACTATTGTTATTATTACTATTGTTATAATTATAACTATAACTATAACTATAATTATTATTATTATTATTATATTATTATTATTATTATTATGAAGAAGAAGAAGAAGAAGAAATAACAATAATAACGGAGATGGCGGGGAGAAGAACAAGAGAGCGTGGGGCCCGCAAGAGACGGCCGATGGAGCGGAGGGGAGGGGATTAGGCATAAAGAGGAAGGAAAACATAAGTTAAACGGGTGCGATCATACCAGCACTAGAGCACCGGATCCCATCAGAACTCCGCAGTTAAGCGTGCTTGGGCGAGAGTAGTACTAGGATGGGTGACCTCCTGGGAAGTCCTCGTGTTGCACCCCTTTTTGCGATTTTGGCAGTATAGTAGAGTCATCTTCTTCTTGCTCGTAATTATTTTTCTCCGTCTTCCGGTTATTACTACTATTGTTATTATTACTATTGTTATAATTATAACTATAACTATAATTATTATTATTATTATATTATTATTATTATTATTATGAAGAAGAAGAAGAAGAAGAAGAAGAAGAAATAACAATAATAACGGAGATGGCGGGGAGAAGAACAAGAGAGCGTGGGGCCCGCAAGAGACGGCCGATGGAGCGGAGGGGAGGGGATTAGGCATAAAGAGGAAGGAAAACATAAGTTAAACGGGTGCGATCATACCAGCACTAGAGCACCGGATCCCATCAGAACTCCGCAGTTAAGCGTGCTTGGGCGAGAGTAGTACTAGGATGGGTGACCTCCTGGGAAGTCCTCGTGTTGCACCCCTTTTTGCGATTTTGGCAGTATAGTAGAGTCATCTTCTTCTTGCTCGTAATTATTTTTCTCCGTCTTCCGGTTATTACTACTATTGTTATTATTACTATTGTTATAATTATAACTATAACTATAACTATAATTATTATTATTATTATTATATTATTATTATTATTATTATGAAGAAGAAGAAGAAGAAGAAGAAGAAATAACAATAATAACGGAGATGGCGGGGAGAAGAACAAGAGAGCGTGGGGCCCGCAAGAGACGGCCGATGGAGCGGAGGGGAGGGGATTAGGCATAAAGAGGAAGGAAAACATAAGTTAAACGGGTGCGATCATACCAGCACTAGAGCACCGGATCCCATCAGAACTCCGCAGTTAAGCGTGCTTGGGCGAGAGTAGTACTAGGATGGGTGACCTCCTGGGAAGTCCTCGTGTTGCACCCCTTTTTGCGATTTTGGCAGTATAGTAGAGTCATCTTCTTCTTGCTCGTAATTATTTTTCTCCGTCTTCCGGTTATTACTACTATTGTTATTATTACTATTGTTATAATTATAACTATAACTATAACTATAATTATTATTATTATTATTATATTATTATTATTATTATTATGAAGAAGAAGAAGAAGAAGAAGAAATAACAATAATAACGAGATGGCGGGGAGAAGAACAAGAGAGCGTGGGGCCCGCAAGAGACGGCCGATGGAGCGGAGGGGAGGGGATTAGGCATAAAGAGGAAGGAAAACATAAGTTAAACGGGTGCGATCATACCAGCACTAGAGCACCGGATCCCATCAGAACTCCGCAGTTAAGCGTGCTTGGGCGAGAGTAGTACTAGGATGGGTGACCTCCTGGGAAGTCCTCGTGTTGCACCCCTTTTTGCGATTTTGGCAGTATAGTAGAGTCATCTTCTTCTTGCTCGTAATTATTTTTCTCCGTCTTCCGGTTATTACTACTATTGTTATTATTACTATTGTTATAATTATAACTATAACTATAACTATAATTATTATTATTATTATTATATTATTATTATTATTATTATGAAGAAGAAGAAGAAGAAGAAGAAATAACAATAATAACGGAGATGGCGGGGAGAAGAACAAGAGAGCGTGGGGCCCGCAAGAGACGGCCGATGGAGCGGAGGGGAGGGGATTAGGCATAAAGAGGAAGGAAAACATAAGTTAAACGGGTGCGATCATACCAGCACTAGAGCACCGGATCCCATCAGAACTCCGCAGTTAAGCGTGCTTGGGCGAGAGTAGTACTAGGATGGGTGACCTCCTGGGAAGTCCTCGTGTTGCACCCCTTTTTGCGATTTTGGCAGTATAGTAGAGTCATCTTCTTCTTGCTCGTAATTATTTTTCTCCGTCTTCCGGTTATTACTACTATTGTTATTATTACTATTGTTATAATTATAACTATAACTATAACTATAATTATTATTATTATTATATTATTATTATTATTATTATGAAGAAGAAGAAGAAGAAGAAGAAGAAATAACAATAATAACGGAGATGGCGGGGAGAAGAACAAGAGAGCGTGGGGCCCGCAAGAGACGGCCGATGGAGCGGAGGGGAGGGGATTAGGCATAAAGAGGAAGGAAAACATAAGTTAAACGGGTGCGATCATACCAGCACTAGAGCACCGGATCCCATCAGAACTCCGCAGTTAAGCGTGCTTGGGCGAGAGTAGTACTAGGATGGGTGACCTCCTGGGAAGTCCTCGTGTTGCACCCCTTTTTGCGATTTTGGCAGTATAGTAGAGTCATCTTCTTCTTGCTCGTAATTATTTTTCTCCGTCTTCCGGTTATTACTACTATTGTTATTATTACTATTGTTATAATTATAACTATAACTATAACTATAATTATTATTATTATTATTATATTATTATTATTATTATTATTATGAAGAAGAAGAAGAAGAAGAAATATCAATAATAACGGAGATGGCGGGGAGAAGAACAAGAGAGCGTGGGGCCCGCAAGAGACGGCCGATGGAGCGGAGGGGAGGGGATTAGGCATAAAGAGGAAGGAAAACATAAGTTAAACGGGTGCGATCATACCAGCACTAGAGCACCGGATCTCATCAGAACTCCGCAGTTAAGCGTGCTTGGGCGAGAGTAGTACTAGGATGGGTGACCTCCTGGGAAGTCCTCGTGTTGCACCCCTTTTTGCGATTTTGGCAGTATAGTAGAGTCATCTTCTTCTTGCTCGTAATTATTTTTCTCCGTCTTCCGGTTATTACTACTATTGTTATTATTACTATTGTTATAATTATAACTATAACTATAACTATAATTATTATTATTATTATTATATTATTATTATTATTATTATGAAGAAGAAGAAGAAGAAGAAGAAGAAATAACAATAATAACGGAGATGGCGGGGAGAAGAACAAGAGAGCGTGGGGCCCGCAAGAGACGGCCGATGGAGCGGAGGGGAGGGGATTAGGCATAAAGAGGAAGGAAAACATAAGTTAAACGGGTGCGATCATACCAGCACTAGAGCACCGGATCCCATCAGAACTCCGCAGTTAAGCGTGCTTGGGCGAGAGTAGTACTAGGATGGGTGACCTCCTGGGAAGTCCTCGTGTTGCACCCCTTTTTGCGATTTTGGCAGTATAGTAGAGTCATCTTCTTCTTGCTCGTAATTATTTTTCTCCGTCTTCCGGTTATTACTACTATTGTTATTATTACTATTGTTATAATTATAACTATAACTATAACTATAATTATTATTATTATTATTATATTATTATTATTATTATTATGAAGAAGAAGAAGAAGAAGAAATAACAATAATAACGGAGATGGCGGGGAGAAGAACAAGAGAGCGTGGGGCCCGCAAGAGACGGCCGATGGAGCGGAGGGGAGGGGATTAGGCATAAAGAGGAAGGAAAACATAAGTTAAACGGGTGCGATCATACCAGCACTAGAGCACCGGATCCCATCAGAACTCCGCAGTTAAGCGTGCTTGGGCGAGAGTAGTACTAGGATGGGTGACCTCCTGGGAAGTCCTCGTGTTGCACCCCTTTTTGCGATTTTGGCAGTATAGTAGAGTCATCTTCTTCTTGCTCGTAATTATTTTTCTTCGTCTTCCGGTTATTACTACTATTGTTATTATTACTATTGTTATAATTATAACTATAACTATAACTATAATTATTATTATTATTATTATATTATTATTATTATTATTATGAAGAAGAAGAAGAAGAAGAAGAAGAAATAACAATAATAACGGAGATGGCGGGGAGAAGAACAAGAGAGCGTGGGGCCCGCAAGAGACGGCCGATGGAGCGGAGGGGAGGGGATTAGGCATAAAGAGGAAGAAAACATAAGTTAAACGGGTGCGATCATACCAGCACTAGAGCACCGGATCCCATCAGAACTCCGCAGTTAAGCGTGCTTGGGCGAGAGTAGTACTAGGATGGGTGACCTCCTGGGAAGTCCTCTTGTTGCACCCCTTTTTGCGATTTTGGCAGTATAGTAGAGTCATCTTCTTCTTGCTCGTAATTATTTTTCTCCGTCTTCCGGTTATTACTACTATTGTTATTATTACTATTGTTATAATTATAACTATAACTATAACTATAATTATTATTATTATTATTATATTATTATTATTATTATTATGAAGAAGAAGAAGAAGAAGAAGAAGAAGAAGAAATAACAATAATAACGGAGATGGCGGGGAGAAGAACAAGAGAGCGTGGGGCCCGCAAGAGACGGCCGATGGAGCGGAGGGGAGGGGATTAGGCATAAAGAGGAAGGAAAACATAAGTTAAACGGGTGCGATCATACCAGCACTAGAGCACCGGATCCCATCAGAACTCCGCAGTTAAGCGTGCTTGGGCGAGAGTAGTACTAGGATGGGTGACCTCCTGGGAAGTCCTCGTGTTGCACCCCTTTTTGCGATTTTGGCAGTATAGTAGAGTCATCTTCTTCTTGCTCGTAATTATTTTTCTCCGTCTTCCGGTTATTACTACTATTGTTATTATTACTATTGTTATAATTATAACTATAACTATAACTATAATTATTATTATTATTATTATATTATTATTATTATTATTATGAAGAAGAAGAAGAAGAAGAAGAAGAAATAACAATAATAACGGAGATGGCGGGGAGAAGAACAAGAGAGCGTGGGGCCCGCAAGAGACGGCCGATGGAGCGGAGGGGAGGGGATTAGGCATAAAGAGGAAGGAAAACATAAGTTAAACGGGTGCGATCATACCAGCACTAGAGCACCGGATCCCATCAGAACTCGCAGTTAAGCGTGCTTGGGCGAGAGTAGTACTAGGATGGGTGACCTCCTGGGAAGTCCTCGTGTTGCACCCCTTTTTGCGATTTTGGCAGTATAGTAGAGTCATCTTCTTCTTGCTCGTAATTATTTTTCTCCGTCTTCCGGTTATTACTACTATTGTTATTATTACTATTGTTATAATTATAACTATAACTATAACTATAATTATTATTATTATTATTATATTATTATTATTATTATTATGAAGAAGAAGAAGAAGAAGAAGAAGAAATAACAATAATAACGGAGATGGCGGGGAGAAGAACAAGAGAGCGTGGGGCCCGCAAGAGACGGCCGATGGAGCGGAGGGGAGGGGATTAGGCATAAAGAGGAAGGAAAACATAAGTTAAACGGGTGCGATCATACCAGCACTAGAGCACCGGATCCCATCAGAACTCCGCAGTTAAGCGTGCTTGGGCGAGAGTAGTACTAGGATGGGTGACCTCCTGGGAAGTCCTCGTGTTGCACCCCTTTTTGCGATTTTGGCAGTATAGTAGAGTCATCTTCTTCTTGCTCGTAATTATTTTTCTCCGTCTTCCGGTTATTACTACTATTGTTATTATTACTATTGTTATAATTATAACTATAACTATAACTATAATTATTATTATTATTATTATATTATTATTATTATTATTATGAAGAAGAAGAAGAAGAAGAAATAACAATAATAACGGAGATGGCGGGGAGAAGAACAAGAGAGCGTGGGGCCCGCAAGAGACGGCCGATGGAGCGGAGGGGAGGGGATTAGGCATAAAGAGGAAGGAAAACATAAGTTAAACGGGTGCGATCATACCAGCACTAGAGCACCGGATCCCATCAGAACTCCGCAGTTAAGCGTGCTTGGGCGAGAGTAGTACTAGGATGGGTGACCTCCTGGGAAGTCCTCGTGTTGCACCCCTTTTTGCGATTTTGGCAGTATAGTAGAGTCATCTTCTTCTTGCTCGTAATTATTTTTCTTCGTCTTCCGGTTATTACTACTATTGTTATTATTACTATTGTTATAATTATAACTATAACTATAACTATAATTATTATTATTATTATTATATTATTATTATTATTATTATGAAGAAGAAGAAGAAGAAGAAATAACAATAATAACGGAGATGGCGGGGAGAAGAACAAGAGAGCGTGGGGCCCGCAAGAGACGGCCGATGGAGCGGAGGGGAGGGGATTAGGCATAAAGAGGAAGGAAAACATAAGTTAAACGGGTGCGATCATACCAGCACTAGAGCACCGGATCCCATCAGAACTCCGCAGTTAAGCGTGCTTGGGCGAGAGTAGTACTAGGATGGGTGACCTCCTGGGAAGTCCTCTTGTTGCACCCCTTTTTGCGATTTTGGCAGTATAGTAGAGTCATCTTCTTCTTGCTCGTAATTATTTTTCTCCGTCTTCCGGTTATTACTACTATTGTTATTATTACTATTGTTATAATTATA
>JAYESA010002313.1:0-15000 GCA_036927795.1 Iris macrosiphon
ATATAATCAGCACTATTTTCCATATTTCATGATATTCCTGTGGATGAGATAGATTTACCTATATTTAGACTTGTAGTATTTTAGGACAGCGTAGCACATCACTTTGGATCCATTAAATTAGGTAATTCCTTAGTGACGTGTCAGCTGGCCAATGCCACGTGGCCTAGTTCCATATATTTTTGGGACTGGGGCGTGACATATTTATATAGGACTGTCTAATGTTTACAGTCCTAACTCGTGACTGTCAAATTAGGGTTGTCGTTTTACGTACCGTATGTGCTTCGGAACAACCAACTTGTTCTTCGGAACGTCCGGAGTGCATAATTAATGAATTGGACGATCCGACTTCGTCATCGAACATTTTTTCATGCATTGTTCCTACATTAATCAAAATAAACTAAATCTTTTTCGCACAATTCCAAAACTTATTCAACGTAGGTTGTCGAAGACATACCGGAAGAATATTCCTTGTAGTATCACCAAAGTAAAATACTCCTCCAACCACAACTAGCTATTTTCAAATTTAGGTTTGGGCTTGGTGGAAGGAGGGTTTCTTAAGTCTAGGTGGAATGCCAAAAATAGAAACCCATTTCACTTTTATACTTTGGTGTGGGGTAGCCCCAACTAACTATCAGAGTGGCAAACTTGTAATTTTGGGAAATGGACTGTCAAAATTTTGACAGTCCTAACAATTTGTAGGACTGTCAAAATTTTGACAGTCCTTACAAGGGTAGGACTGTCAAATTTGTGACAGTCCTTCCTAGTGGTAGGACTGTCAAAATTTTAACAGTCCTGATTATAACTGGGGGCTAGCCCCGAGTAACTTTCATGATGGCAAACTTGTAATTTTTTGTAAATTTCCAATGGGCTAGCCCAGAGTCAAATGTGCAGTGTCCTTATAAATGGGACTGTCAAAATTTTGACAGTCCTAACATTTTGTAGGACTGTCAAAATTTTGACAGTCCTGATTATAACAATGGACTAGCCCCGAGTAACTTTCATGATGACAAACTTGTAATTTTTTTCTAATTTTTCAATGGACTAGCCCCGAGTAAAATGTGTAGTGCCCTTATCAAAAGCCTTTTTTTATTTCCTGTTCTTGGTAAAAAAAAAAATTGATGCTAATTATTTTGGTTTTTGCCAATTTGCTGGAGTGAGGACCGCGTCGATGGCAATGAAGAGCCGAAGTCCCGATAAGTGGATTTTTGGGCTCGACGACCTCAATAACAACATTGGTGGTCCCCGGGAGCTCCGGCGGGGCGGCATCGAGCGTGATGGAGACCCTCTCGAAGATCCTGAACAGCTGGAGCCGCTCGTTGGCGATGCCAGCCGTCCTGATGAGCTCCTGCATCGTAGACACCGACCGGAGGGCGTCGAGTGCCTCGGCCTCAATGAGCGAATCATTTGTCCGTTCGTTCCCCTTAACGACGATGTCGTGGACGCGGATCAAGACCGGACCGGTCGAGAGGCGGCGGAAGAGGGTCTGGAGCTTGGATCGGGTGGACGAGGGGGTGTCATCCTGCTCCTCCTCTTCTACTTCTTCTTTGTATTCTTCATCTTCATTATCATCTTGTTGTTGTTGTTGTTCTTCTTCTTCTTCTTCGTTTTCGTCGGCTTCTTCTTCTTTGGTGTTAGAGTTTGGGGCATTTTCTTCATTGGCCGCCATTATAGAGGGAGAATTCTTTTTGTTTTGGGATTTTTTTTTTTCTTCTGGTTATGATGAGGGAGAGAAGAATGGTGTGAGCACTGAGACATTGGTAAAAGAGAGGACAAAAAGGTGGAAAAAAAAACTTTTGAAAAGTAGGTTTTTTGTGCTTCCACAAAACTGAGTTTAAACACGAGTTTTCAAAGAAAAAAAGTTTCGGAACAAAAAACATGAGTTTGACCATCCAAACGCTTTTTACAACTAAGGTAGTGCTTGATTTTTAGCGTCCAATTGCCTCTTGTTTTAACTTAGAAATGTGAAGCCAAAACAGGTATCCAAACGGAGCCTAAACCTTTGCTAGAAAAAAAAAAAAAAAAAAAAAAAAAAAAAAAAAGAGAAAGTAGGTCATAGTACCAATTTAGGGGTAGTGGTCAAAGATGACCTTGTTCTTGAAAGAAAAATAAAGAGTGCACTTGAATATATTTTTGGCTAAACTGTAATTTGATACCCTCAACTATTCAATTTGTTGAACTTGATACTCTAAATTTTTTACTAAACAACTTGATATCATCAACCATTGAATATTTTCAAGTTGATACAAAAGAAGACGAAACTATCCCCTTCCCAATCCAATCACCCCGGCAACGGCTGCAGCGGCGGCCCGCGCTGAGGGAGGGGGTGGTGCAGCTGACCAGGGTGGGGTGTGAGGGGTGGGGCGGGTGTAGGAAAATAGAAAATATACGCAAAAAATGATCCAGCTAACGGTCGAGAAGAAATCAACCTTAAGAAAAAGCGCACTTTCAAGTCTGTAGAATGAGTTAAAGGCGAACATTTATCCCTTCAACTCAACAAACGATCGAACTCGTACATTTCTCTCTATGATAAAAGAAAAAATTGTCAATAAATGACAAAATACATTTAAAAGACATGCTTGACAACTGACATTCCATCACGGCTGTAACGCCCGCAACCGCTCGGAGCGTTACGCTGAGTCGGACTGAATGAATCAAATGCTGGTTACATTTGATATGTTGGATTTCGGGAAGAAGGATTAATCGAGTTGGTTTCAATGTGCAGATGGCTAGCGGGTTCGATGGAAATCAGGTGTTCGTTCCGAACAGGACTGAATAGCTGAATGGAAACGATAATGCCGTCTTCCTTAATCCGATCGGTCGGATGATTTGGAGAGCACGGCCTGCTCGCACGGTCATACCAGTTGAGTAGATCGCGCTTGCATCGGACCACGGGTTTAAGGGATTGGCCGTATCGGCAGGACAGGATGCCTAACGGGATCAATCATAGGTGAGTGGGCTCTTTCCCTTCTCCTCTACTCCTTCATGCCTAATAATATGGAAAACACGTAAAGGCTTGAACACTTGGGCTGAAACATCGGGAAGCACTACACTGAGGCGTGCATAGAGTGTGCGTCGTTGGCTTGGTAGGATTGTGGCTTGAATGGTTTGCGCGTTGGATAGTTGGATACATTAGCTGGATTATTCATTTGAGGCGATCGGTTGGATTACTTGGGATTATGCTTGGACGGTTGGAAATATACAAGTTGGAATGATACAATTGAGGCATTGAGAGATTGGGAATATCGGGATTCGGGCGAGCGAACGTGCACCCGTGTGCGTGTATCACAAGGATGCTTTGTCTTGCAAAGCAGGCAGTTGTGGTTCGAAACCGAACAACTGTATCGGCGAGGGCGTTGTGTCGTTTGATGGGGCATCGTGCCACGAATGTGACATTGTGCCACTGAAACGGCATTGCGCCATGGGTTTGCTTCGAGCATAGGTGTTGCACCAATTTGGATTGTGTTGAGAAGAGGCTTCGTGCCTATGAAACACTTGATATTTTGATGCCTCGGGCTATGTTTTGAGGTCGAGATTTGGGTTCCTTGGAAGAATATTTTGGAAGAATGGTTATGGATGTGTTGGTTGGATTATTGATGGAACGAGTCTAGGATCGCTTGGTGGGGCGAGAATGTTCGATCCTCTCGTCATACCTACGTGTCTGCATAGTCACGGACAACCTGAGTGGCACAGGGTTTGGTTTCCTCGAACGAGTGCTCCGGGGCACCGGGACCGTTCGGCCATGGAGGAGACAATTGGGTAACGCGTCTTGGGCGCGGTACCAGCGGTTGTAATGCGATTCAGGTGGGTTAGCTACTTAGCGCTGTTTCGAATAGAACCGCATTGATCTGTCCGATCAACGTCCTTTATGGCCTTTGGCCAGTGACTTCATATAAGAATAGATGTTGGCTTGCTTTACTTTGGTTGGTTTGTGCATCGTGTAGGCGCGGCCACCTTGCCTCGGCAAGAGTGTGCACTCAAGAGTGGGATATATAAACTTTGGTTGAGAATGGATATTGAGGCGAGACTGATGGTTCGATATGTTATCGTGTAAGCGATGACATTGAGTTAGACGGGTCGGCTTTATATAAACTGCTTGTCGTTTGGTTTGAGATGAATGCTTGCATGCTTAAACTGCTTTACTGCTTTCCTTAACATGTCATTCATATGCCATGAAATGAATCTAGGATTCAAACTAGAAAGATCACCATATAACTGTTTGCATTCACTATTTTACTTAGTGTCGGCTTAGGCGAGTAGGTTACCCCGCTCACCAGTACGGTTGTGTACTGACCCACGTTTGTGGGCAATATTTCAGGTACACAGACGTAGTGGCGCTGCTTGGATATACGGGACAAGATGTATGAACTGTAAGTACCTTTGTGGGCTAGAGAAAGAGCAAGAGTTATTTCATCGTCTCCGTGGTATCGCCTTTGTGGCATTGACTCGGGGCATTTCATTTGACCCTATCGTGAGCTTCGCTGCGTATTACTCTGATTGTGTGCTTGGTACACAATACTTGACTTCTGCTGCAACTTGGTTGTTTCAATGATAACATTTGGTGTTTGACAACATCGCCTTGTACGAGCGCAACTCCAGGCTCGTACGGCATCACGTCCCGATGAGAACGATAGTCCTGCGGGAGAGCTGTAAACGTGGTGATTCACGTTCAGCGGGGACTATTGAGCTTGCGGGAGATTGGGGCGTGACAAATTGGTATCAGAGCGCCTGGTTCATTTTCTCGGACTTGGTCCTTCGCTTCATCACAAACTCTAAATAGCTTTCGCGTGTCGTCTAGCTCTTGACTCTACTCGGTGCCGCATTGGATGTTTCATGCAATAAGTCTATTTATTGCTGGTTTTGGCTGCATTTTATTTCTTGGTTGTGTTGCCTTGGTTGGTTTTCGTAGGATCGCTTAGTCTCGTTAGACGTTGTTGCATTCGTGCAGCAAGTTGGTTGGCGTTGTTGCATTTGTGCAACAAATATGGGCTTTCGTTGGGTTGGCTTGGCTTATCATTTGGGAGTTTCTGATTGCCTCAGTGGATCAGTTGGCTGGTTGGACGAGATTTTGGTTATGCGGCATGTTTTGAGTAGAAACATTCGAAGAGAATAGATCCTTGCACGAGTTACTCGTCAAGCGATTGTGTTGGATAGAAGTTGGAATTTTGGCTGTGGCGCATCGGTTGAGCAGGTTTGAGTTTGGCTCAGGAATATATGGATAAGTTGGTACGAGTTGCTCGTACAACAAAAGTGTAAAATCGTTGGGTATTGAGTTGGACTATTTGGAAGACAATCATTGCACGATTGCTCGTGTTGAGAAGGTATCAGACGGGTTGAGAAACAGTTGGATAATTCAAGCGTTGCCTGAGTTTTGTGTCAGACTCGAATTGGGAAAGGCATGATTATGCATAAGGGATGGTTCGAACGGATCTTGGATCTGTGAAGGAAATTGTAATGCGAGTAGCGACTTGATTCGGAGTGGTATATGGGATACCACATTTTGAGCAAGGCATTGGAGACATTTTGGTTGGACATTCAATAGAAATTTTCTGAACGGACTCGTGAAACGAGAATATAAGTTGGTTGGTGAAAGTCGGTATAATGGGAAGAATGAAAATGGAGCAAGCGAATATTGAGTTGAGCATATCGTGAACGGACTGATGCAAATGGAAGTATCGTTGGACTTGAGAGATGGATTGAATCGGAACGAACAATTGGGTTACGCTTGAGCAAAGCGATGGGATTATCGGAATGATAGCAGCACGGACTATGATTTTGGGCGACACTTTTGAGCTGTTGGTTGAGCAAAGAAACACGATATTGGTCTGGAGGGACAATGAGATGGATTCACACAAACTTGAAGGATTTTGAATGTTGTTGCTCGTGAAGTTGACTCAGGTTTAGCGAAAATGGAATCTTGGGCAGGATGGTGCAACGATAGTAAACGGATTCTCCGGAAGACGTGGACGGACGTTTGAAGATAGCTAAATGTGATAGCAACGTCGAAACAAATCACTGCGCTGCTCGAGTAAGTTGGAAGTGCATTGTGGGACGCAGCAAATGGATAAGAATTGGAGCAAGTCTTGGGTTTTGAGAATCATTACAATTTGTAGTGCGAGAATCGAATATGCAATTCGGAAATTTGATGGATTCAGGACAGAACGGCGGATTGATGGAATAAGGTTTCAACGAGCGCGGTTCTCGAATTCGGAAACTTCGCTCGGATGAATGGTTGGATTTTGAGTCAGATTTTTAGATGAGATATAGCATGGTTTATAGTAACTGTCCATCGTGATGATTACAATTATCGAGCGTAGCTTCGGGACAGCTGACCCTAGCGACTTGCCCGTCAGATCAGAGATTGAATATGGTAGACCCATAGAACGACCCTTGAGGCGGCGTATTTGGGAATGCGTCGAGGGCAGATGTGAGCAATATAATTTGGCTTATTGACTGAGAGTTGGATTTGAGAGATCCTTGGGATAGCCTTTAGCTGAAGAAGCAGCCGGAAGATCGAAGCGATGGTGGAAGTAGCCTTGTCAACTGATGAGATTCAGAGTCGCAGATTTTTATCGATGGCATCGCCTCTGACTCATCGTGCCCTGGAAGGGAATAGCATTCATATGAATTGACGACTGTGAAACTAGCTCGTGAAGTTAAAGCAGCGGCTCGTTCAGATCAAATCCTTGCAAATATTGGAAGGGACAGATTTGCTTCAGATTTACAAGATGTCTCGGAACTTAGTCTGGGAAGCGTGCTCATTCGGAAGGCGAAGGTGATATTCTCTGCTTCGAGGCAGTGGAAGCAGCGCGAAGAACTATTTCATGCGCAACCTAAGGATTGTGGCGAGTGTGTCCACGTCGAAATCGTGGCGACACAAATCCCTTTGGCGTGGCGGCGAGATCTTCGTGGATCACACGAACCTCAATATAGATGTTCACCCTGTGAGATATTGAGATGGCAGGAAATGTGTTGGACTGAGCTGATCTAAGCAAGTTGATATTTGGGTAAGTCGCATAGCTGGGGTAGATCAGTTGTGAGAATCGTTCGGTGCACGAGATAATATTTGGAGATGTTGCTAGTACTGATTTCAGAAATAGTGGGATGAATTGAGCTGGAACACGAACTGATTGATCGGTGGAAAATCTGCATAATTGAGAATAGTTCTCGAGCGAATATGTTGGAATGGAAATCAGGTTTGGTTCAATTAGGAGTAAAGCAAATGGATGCCTCGGACATAAAGATACCCTTGTAACTTATCCAAATTTGCTATCGCAAGGCTCAGCTGAAATACATGTATTTTAGGGACGTCTTAAATATGTATATCGATCCAAAACTAAGCGATACGAGGAATTCGTATTGAGCTGCAAGGAGGATGTGGGAATATAGAATTTGTACGAGCATTCAACAGAGCGAGATGCTGAGTCTGGATCAGGATAATGTGAGTTGCATTGAGCAGATCCATGGAATTGGATTGTGGCATGTGATAGGAATGAGTACCAGCACGGTTCGTGGACGAACCTGATTCTAAGTGGTATATTATGTAACGCCCGCAACCGCTCGGAGCGTTACGCTGAGTCGGACTGAATGAATCAAATGCTGGTTACATTTGATATGTTGGATTTCGGGAAGAAGGATTAATCGAGTTGGTTTCAATGTGCAGATGGCTAGCGGGTTCGATGAAAATCAGGTGTTCGTTCCGAACAGGACTGAATAGCTGAATGGAAACGATAATGCCGTCTTCCTTAATCCGATCGGTCGGATGATTTGGAGAGCACGGCCTGCTCGCACGGTCATACCAGTTGAGTAGATCGCGCTTGCATCGGACCACGGGTTTAAGGGATTGGCCGTATCGGCAGGACAGGATGCCTAACGGGATCAATCATAGGTGAGTGGGCTCTTTCCCTTCTCCTCTACTCCTTCATGCCTAATAATATGGAAAACACGTAAAGGCTTGAACACTTGGGCTGAAACATCGGGAAGCACTACACTGAGGCGTGCATAGAGTGTGCGTCGTTGGCTTGGTAGGATTGTGGCTTGAATGGTTTGCGCGTTGGAAAGTTGGATACATTAGCTGGATTATTCATTTGAGGCGATCGGTTGGATTACTTGGGATTATGCTTGGACGGTTGGAAATATACAAGTTGGAATGATACAATTGAGGCATTGAGAGATTGGGAATATCGGGATTCGGGCGAGCGAACGTGCACCCGTGTGCGTGTATCACAAGGATGCTTTGTCTTGCAAAGCAGGCAGTTGTGGTTCGAAACCGAACAACTGTATCGGCGAGGGCGTTGTGTCGTTTGATGGGGCATCGTGCCACCAATGTGACATTGTGCCACTGAAACGGCATTGCGCCATGGGTTTGCTTCGAGCATAGGTGTTGCACCAATTTGGATTGTGTTGAGAAGAGGCTTCGTGCCTATGAAACACTTGATATTTTGATGCCTCGGGCTATGTTTTGAGGTCGAGATTTGGGTTCCTTGGAAGGATATTTTGGAAGAATGGTTATGGATGTGTTGGTTGGATTATTGATGGAACGAGTCTAGGATCGCTTGGTGGGGCGAGAATGTTCGATCCTCTCGTCATACCTACGTGTCTGCATAGTCACGGACAACCTGAGTGGCACAGGGTTTGGTTTCCTCGAACGAGTGCTCCGGGGCACCGGGACCGTTCGGCCATGGAGGAGACAATTGGGTAACGCGTCTTGGGCGCGGTACCAGCGGTTGTAATACGATTCAGGTGGGTTAGCTACTTAGCGCTGTTTCGAATAGAACCGCATTGATCTGTCCGATCAACGTCCTTTATGGCCTTTGGCCAGTGACTTCATATAAGAATAGATGTTGGCTTGCTTTACTTTGGTTGGTTTGTGCATCGTGTAGGCGCGGCCACCTTGCCTCGGCAAGAGTGTGCACTCGAGAGTGGGATATATAAACTTTGGTTGAGAATGGATATTGAGGCGAGACTGATGGTTCGATATGTTATCGTGCAAGCGATGACATTGAGTTAGACGGGTCGGCTTTATATAAACTGCTTGTCGTTTGGTTTGAGATGAATGCTTGCATGCTTAAACTGCTTTACTGCTTTCCTTAACATGTCATTCATATGCCATGAAATGAATCTAGGATTCAAACTAGAAAGATCACCATATAACTGTTTGCATTCACTATTTTACTTAGTGTCGGCTTAGGCGAGTGGGTTACCCCGCTCACCAGTACGGTTGTGTACTGACCCACGTTTGTGGGCAATATTTCAGGTACACAGACGTAGTGGCGCTGCTTGGATATACGGGACAAGATGTATGAACTGTAAGTACCTTTGTGGGCTAGAGAAAGAGCAAGAGTTATTTCATCGTCTCCGTGGTATCGCCTTTGTGGCATTGACTCGGGGCATTTCATTTGACCCTATCGTGAGCTTCGCTGCGTATTACTCTGATTGTGTGCTTGGTACACAATACTTGACTTCCGCTGCAACTTGGTTGTTTCAATGATAACATTTGGTGTTTGACAACATCGCCTTGTACGAGCGCAACTCCAGGCTCGTACGGCATCACGTCCCGATGAGAACGATAGTCCTGCGGGAGAGCTGTAAACGTGGTGATTCACGTTCAGCGGGGACTATTGAGCTTGCGGGAGATTGGGGCGTGACAACGGCGTACGAAGATTTCATACAGTGGCCGAGGTGATGACGTCAGGTAAATATTTTTCTTCAACTCTTTCTTGGTGAAGATGCCACGTGGCTATCCGAGACAGTAGTTAATGTCAAATGTGCGCACATATTCACAGTTTCCTTCAGAAGAGAAGAATTGTACACGTTTTATGAATTAAAAATTCAAAAGTATAACCGTCAATAAACGATTGGAAAATCGAGAAAATCATGTGCAACCATGTCGAGATTTCGGAGGACGTGAGTAGCCGGTTGTCACTGAAGCCCTCTTCGTACTAGCGGCCACGTGTCAAGCTGATAATAATTTATGCAAGCTGTAAGTTCATCATGGGTGGCAGTTACTCATAAATATGCGCAAAAAAGGCAAATAAGGTGCATATTGTCTCTTTTCTACGCATAATCTCAGTCTAACCATTTCAACTTTTAAACGGCTATAAATATCGTGGGATCAGTTTTATTCCAGAGGATCAAAAAGCATCTTGTCTTGTGTTAGAGCCATTTTGCTGCCAATTTCTCTAATGTTCAAGATTTAACAAGTTTGTCGTGCTTGTTTTCATGTGGTCCAAGGAGTAAAATGATCGACTGCAGATCATATCTCCATAGCTAAAACTTCTCCAAAAAATTATTTCTTTGTTACTTGTACTTAGACATTCTTGTATATGATTCTTTATACCTTGTAATAAATTCAAGGTTCGTAATAAAAAGTTAACGCAACTTTTGTCCATGGCAAACAAAATTGCGACTCTATTGGGGATGACCTTCTCCATAAACGAGAATATGGTGGCTCAACCTGACATAGCATTGACGAGAACAATACAGAAGACCTTGGTCGACCAATTCGACCAATAAGCTTGGAAGACATGCTTTTTGAGGGATGTTCAAGCCCCTTATCGATTATAGAGCCAATGAAGGCTCGTCAAATTTGGCTTCCTAAAGCCCGTGTTGCATACCCTAAGGAAGCTGATAACATGGGCCCGATGAGGGTGGTCGTTGTAGCCCCGCTAATATATGTGCGTGACTTATTTTGCTCTTCCACCTCACTGGCTAGATCAAGGATCCCTCTATGCAGAAGCATGAAGCACATTATAGAAGCATAAAAATTCTAGATCCATGTGCCCAACAAACATGTGTTCCAAGATCGACTCAGAAAAAATCAGGCTGTAGAATGACCATTGGCCCAGAAAAGCAGCTACCATGCGCCGCAGTAAAAAAATCCCCCGGTGCCATAATGATCCAGTATCATGCATCGACCACTTCATAACTAGTGTTCCCGTGTGCCATCAGTGCCATGCACCACTAAGTAACTAGTGGTCCCATACGCCGGTAGTGCCATACACCACTAAGTAACTAGCTCAGCATGCGCCAGTAGTGTCATGTGCCACTACTCCCTCAAGCATCCCTGCGCCCCAATACTGGCCAAATAAAGGCATGATACAAAGATCATGTCTGACACAGAATCCTGACAAAAAGGACTTTATGAATGCCTCGAAAGACGTGAGCACGCTAAACGACAGAACCTCATGCCAGCATGAACTTTACTCCTGACATGCATGCAGCGCCATATATATGAGGCCACATGCGTTACAGACTCTATGCAGTCCATGTGTCTCTGGCCCTATGCGTTCCAGACTCCATACGTTCCAAACTCCATGCGATCCATGCGTATCTGGCCCCATGCGTTCCAGACTCCATACGTCCCATGCATCCCAGACTCCATACGTCCAACGTGGCAAGATTCACGGAGACGAATCTTCATATTCAAACTAAAGTGATCCTCTCCAACTAAATGCGGCCCACGTGTCAAGCTGACTAAGTCACGCAAACAAAAGACAAGAACCAACATAAAATTGCAACAAACGTCCACGTGGCAGCTCGGCCTGGACTCAACTACATCCTATTAAGGATGTACATGTGGCAGCCTGTCCATAGTATGCGTCTACAGTTACAACCACATTCTATTGAAGGATCCTCTTACAGCCACCAAACAGAGGCACATGCGACACCTATGGCCCATCAGCATGATGGCTATAAATAGGAGCAACTTGGACGTTCTAATGACAGTTTTTTCTGCTTAGAGACCATACCCCTCCAGGCGAGCTACGTATGTGCACACAAGCTCAGGAGAGAGAAGGGAGAAGAGAGCATCATTATTCCCTTATCGGACCGTCAATGGAGTAAAAGAGTCGCTGCAGTACTCGATCTCCATCGTCACATTACCCAGATCAAAAATATTGTACTTAGATTTTTTGTCTAGGATTTTTTTTAATTTTTTGTTTATTATTAAATAAATATTTTCCAAACTTAATTCAATGGAAAACAAGGTGGCGACACTGTTGGGGACTTCCTTCTCCTTTGATGAGAAGGTCGTGACGCAGTCCGACGCGTAGAAGATGGATTCGACCCAGAGGATGCTGGTTGTACGCTTTGACCAGTAAGCCTTTGAGGAAATACTCTATGAGGGTGGCGCTTCTCCAAGGCTGGAAAAGCCTAAGAAGACCCACATGACATGGGTTACAAAGGCCCTTGTGCCTCATCCAACTACGGAGCATGCGCTCCCCGTCTCTCTTCATGACGCAGGGAATGCACATCATGCGTCAACATGAGCTAACCCCACTCATGCGGCAGCCTCTTTTGACAAGGAAATTTCTCAGCACTTGAGCTCTGGCAGAGAAAATACTATGATACCAAGAGTTTGAGTGCTAAGACACGTTCCATGCAGCTACGTTAAAAGCTACATAAGGAGGACTATACGATACTGGTCGGCAGCTGCAGCCAGATGACCACATGCGTCCAGGACATCAACAGAAGCTCCATCTTCGATCGAATCTCATGCAGCGCTGACTCCATGCGCCATACTGAGAAAGGCGAAGATGTAAACTTGGACTCTTCATAGTAAGCACCAGTGTGTGCTAGGACGAAGAAGTCTAGGGCAATACGAGCTCACCAAGCTCAAGCAATTTCTTACTCGATCGACCGTCAACAGGCGCCGCTAACTGTAATGCGTGCCCCTTACAAAAAATTATACAAAACTGACCCATGCATTCAGCCCGCAATAGCAGTTGGATAGGGTCAGTCTAAAGAGTCTTCCATTAGCAACCTGAGGGAAGTTCTTGTATGAACCCCAGGTCAGAAAGCAAAGTCAACACCTACGCACCCATGTGCTCGGTCTACCCGAGCTCATAAGAAGGGTGCAAAGGTAAATCAGCCCTCTCTTGACTTGTGCAACGTGATCAATCACAAACGCAAAGTGAGGAAATCAACTACAGCATATAAAGTGTCCTCCCTAGGGCATCACTGTGCCAGCATTATCATCAACTGTTGTTGTAACAAAGTACCCAAAAAAAGGCAGTCGGTATTCCAGCAGCTACAACCAAAGGCACCCACCCGATTATAACCCGGAGAGCAGGTAAAACCACCAGAGGAAGAGGAGCTTCCCCTTGCCTCATGTTATTCTGCTCGAAAGGCCCCCTCCATGAGGGAAGGTCAGAATTTCAGCACCTCCAGTTCGTCGCTCTCGACCAACGAATCAAGAAGACGGGTTCCGGGAGGACAGGTAGCATAACTCGCGGAAGGTATTTTCTTGTGCACCCGCTCAAAGAAGAAGCTATCAGCCACTGGGGTAGTTCTTCCTCAGGACCCCAGGTGGCTACGCAAGCTAGGGGGTTGTAATCCCCCAGACCTCTATGACAATCCTGCATCCCTAAAAGACGATGATTACCAAGGAGCAGATGTTGAGATCCCTAGGGGTATCCAACCTCGTCAAGAGGACAAAGCTTTCTACGCTAGGGGTAGTGTTCCCTCCGAGTCTGAAGAGGATGCAGCACTACCAAATTTTTTGGATGACTATTCACGACAAGAGTATGAGACAAAAAGTGTGATGTCCGTCATCCCATCCAGTTCTCCCCATGTGCGAACAATATACATGGCAGGGGAGGATCACGAGGGCCCCAACGATTGCCATTGCCTTGAAACCGTCGAGGCCATGATGTAAACCATGAGCGCGTTAATGCAGGCCTTGACCCAGACAATACTGGAGATCAAGACAAATATAGCCTCACAACTAGCAAGGGCGTCTGGTCAAGCAAACTGAAATTCAAATGCAACCGCTCCACCTATTGGCGTTAATCATCCCCTGCCTAGATCATCTGCTCCTTCCGTAGTCGATGAAGCTCGAAAAGCAATACGGGAGGTACGAGAACTCCGAGCCCGCCTAGACTCAATAGGCAATCGGAATTCACTGTGCGAGCTTGGGATCCGATAACCGTATCCCCTCGAGTAGAGAGATGTACCATACCTGCCTAAGTACAAGCCATTTAACTTGACTCTATTTGATGGGAAGATATATTTCCATCAATTCATGAGTTACTTTGATATGGCAACAGGATATCTGCCTTGCAATGATGCTCTCTTAACCAAGCTCTTTGTCGGAGCATTGTCTAGAATACCTTTCGATTGATTCTGCAGCCTCCAGGATAACTGTATTTTATCGTTTGACGATCTCAAATGTATTTTTCTTGCTCGGTTCTACGACGGAGGAAATAACATGATGATGTCCTCTTTAATGAACATCACACAAAGAAAGAAAGAGTCTGTACATGAATGCATCGAACGGTACAGGCAAGCGCGTCATGACCCGCACCCAAAAATTGGGCATGAGTCGTGGGTACGTCCAGCCTACGCCACAGCATCGGTGGTAGAACGTTGTCTAGGTCTATTATCTAGCTAACAATCTCACACAACAATATATAAGTACCTGTCAAGATCTCAACTACAAATGGAGGAGCAATATGATAATGATAACACAAGTACTCAATCACGAATCTAAGCACGATAAGATAACACAGAAATCTAACAACTACAAAGTCCACACAACAACTACTACTAAAGTAACAACAATAATAATACAACAATATCCAGAATCAAATATAATACAAGGTCTCAAACCAAAAGCCGGCTACAAATCCGGTACCAAAAGCTAATAAATACAACTGAGGTCCTAGTGATCCCGACTACCAATCCAGAAATTACTTTTGAACTAGGGGGTCCCTGTCTGCACTATCGACAGACTGAGGTCCATAAAACGTTGGACACCAATCCTCTGGATCCTCTGAAAAATATATCCAGTCAGGATTGGAGCAAGTACACCTCTAACAGCAGTTCCAATTAAATGATAAAAACTATAATACAGTTATAGCAAGTAGCACAAGAAGAAGGAAATAAAGTATGAACAAAAAAATATACATATATATCAACTGGTGCATAAAGGTAAAGATGCATGAAAATTAGAAGCAAGATAGTAATGACTGTAGGATACAAGAAATCTAAATAAGAGCAAGT
>JAYESA010002313.1:20000-25861 GCA_036927795.1 Iris macrosiphon
ACAAGCTGGACGAGAGGTAGCAGACCTCTCGGTGGTAACTGCTAAAATTGTATGATGGGATCGTATCTTTGGAGGCATCCTGGACACAGATCAAAAGAAGTCAATACGGTGTAAGATACGATATCATCAAAAAAGGACAGTAATATTTCAAAAGAAAGCAATTTCAGAATAATTAGATTAGAATTGTTCCTAGTCGTGATTGAGTACACTATCATCCTAGATCCTATATCCTAGAGCAGGCTTGCAGCAGTACAACTAAATTGTTGTACTACCACGATATCGCACTAACTACGAAGCTCGAGACCTGCATGGGCTTCCACCAAAAACGTGTCATAATCCGCACCCAAAAATTGGGCATGAGTTATGGGTACGTCCAGCCTACGCCGTAGCATCGGCGGTAGAACGTTGTCTAGGTCTACTATCTAGCTAAAAATCTCACACAACAATATATAAGTACTTGTCAAGATCTCAACTCCAAATGGAGGAGCAATATGATAATGATAACACAAGTACTCAATCACGAATCTAAGCACGATAAGATAACACAAAAATCTAACAACTACAAACTCCACACAACAACTATTACTAAAGCAACAACAATAATAATAATACAATAATATCCAGAATCAAATATAATACAAGGTCTTAAACCAAAAGCCGGGGACAAATCTGGTACCAAAAGCTAATAAATACAACTGAGGTCCTAGTAATCCCGACTACCAACCCGGAAATCACTCCTGAACTAGGGGGTCCCTGTCTACACTATCGACAGGCTGAGGTCCATAAAACGTCGGACACCAATCCTCCGGATCCTCTAAAAAATATATCCAGTCAGGATTAGACCAAGTACATCTCTAACAACAGTTCCAGTTAAATGATAAAAACTATAAAGCAGTTGTAGCAAGTAGCACAAGGAGAAAAAAATAAAGTATGAACAAGGAAATATACATATATATCAACTGGTACATAAAGGTAAAGATGCATGAAAATCAGAAGCAAGATAGTAATGACTGTAGGATAAAAGAAATCGAAACTAAGAGCAAGTATGTGCACAAGAACGTGTAGTGAGTCCAGCAAGAGTAAATATAATGAGTCCAGTCCAGAAAGTATAAGTGAGACCAGTCAAGAATGCAAGAGAGTCCAGACTAGAAAGAATGAACTCGTGTCTCTGAAATACCTATTTCGACATGTAAACGGCTAGGGGTAAGTACGGCTCACCGCACACTGGGTGTGCGGCTGCTATCATTCCAGATTAGACCAGAGGGGGTGATTCCCGTGATTCCAATTGGGAATATTTACATGTCTACTCGAGTATTTCCCTGCCCCGACTAGTACAAGTAAATCCAAGACCCGACACGCAAATCAAGTATGAGTCTAGCCAAAAATATGAGTGATGCCTGTAGTGAGTCTTGATGTGATGCCAGTAGGTGATTCCAGAAATAGAGGCCAGAAACATAAATATACGTGTCGCAAGTAAATAAATCCAGAAAAACTAGTCCGAGTTATGCTAGAAAAATCAGATAATACTATACTAAAAGCTGAATCATAATAATTATCAGATAATGAAAACTATCAGAGAATGTACACGCTTGATGTCCTGAGCAACTAACGATCCGAACTGGCATCGCAAGGACCTATGCGAAAAGCAAGTTTAAACGGGGTTTTAAAGAGTTAAACAGATATAAATTAGCTAAAAACAAGCTTCTAGGGTTGTTCTAGGTCAAACAGGTCAAACCGGTAAAATCTGGGTCAAAAAGTCAACTATGGGTCTAAAAAGTCAACTCTAGGTCAAAACTAGGTCAAATATTGACTTTGGCGGTCAACCGGGACAACTACGGTCAACTCTAGGTCAAACTATGGTGCCCCTAAAATTCTAGGTCAAAACTAGGTCATTAAGCTAATAAACCCTCAAACTCGCCTCCTTGAGATACCGGGATACCATCGGTATCCGATATCTCAACCTACGTGATATACCCCGCCTATACCCTCTATTATATATACTAGCACATATAGATATATACACCTATACATATAAACCCAACTCTAATCTCAATTCTACGCAAACGCCCAATACCTCGCCCCGATACCCAATACCCAATACCTTGATATCTCAAGGTATTGAGATCCAATACCTTGCCCTCTCACTCTAACTAACTAACTAACCATACCTACCTATATATATATATATATATATATATATATATATATATATATATATATATATATATATATATATACACACATACTTACCAATATATATATCCATACATATATATATACATATACTTATATCTATATATATTTATCTATATACGTATATATATATATATATATATATATATATATATATATATATATATATATATATATAAGGGGAGGGGGTTAACTACTACTGCTGCGGCGAAGCGCCGCGCTGCTGCTGCTGACACTGCGTTGCCGCTACTACTGCCGCGGCCTGCTGCCGCTGCGGCTAAGCGCCGCTGCTGCTGCACTGCTGCAGCCAACTGCAGCTACTGCTGCTGCTGATAATGTCGCTGCTGCTGCCTGTCCTTCTCATCCCTGATGTTGCTGCTGCCTGTCCTTCTCATCCCTGATGTTGCTGCTGCTCTCTCTATTCTCCTCTAATATCTCACTCTCCCTCTATCCCTCCCTATCTCTCCATCTCATCTCTACCTCTCTCTCTCTCTCTCTCTACTCTCTAACTCTATTCTCAATCTCTCTCGCTCTAGCTCTCTATCTCAATCTCTCTCAACACACACCAACACACACACATAAACATATACACGCACACGCACACATATATATATACACTCATATATATATAACTACACACACATATATATATATATACACACACACACACACACTTACATACATACATATATATATATATATATATATATATATATATATATATATATATATATATATATATATAAACACACACACACACACACACACACACACATATATATATATATATATATATATATAATATACACACACTCAATCACACAAACACACACACACACACACAACCACCCACTACCCAAACATACTACACTCACCCTCACACAACCCACAATACACACACTACACACTCAAACACACACAAACAAACACACTACACACAAATACCTCACACTCACACACAAATCACACACACTACCCACACACAAACACACACACACACACACACACACACACACACACACACACATATATATATATATATATATATATATATATATATATATATATATATATATATATATATATAAACTCGTAAACTCTAATATATACTCTCCGAGGCTAAACCAACCCGCGCACAAGCCCAAAACCTTGAAACAAAGTCGAAATGGCCTTTCGGTCATTTCGACGAACATGTGGAGTGCGGGTCGCGATACCTCATGAAACGCACACCAAATCTACTCGGAATTGACCCAAAATTGACCCACGTGTTCTAATCGATGTCTAGAATCTCAAAAAAATATTAACTCTCCGATTCTAGGTCCGTGGCAAAATTCCACATGTATGTAGAACCCACGATGACAAAAAACCCCCAAATTGCCCGAAATGCCCAAATTTTCGTGACACGATCTCACGTGTCCGAACGGGGACATGTACTTACCCTCAAGACACCTAAGCATGTCTACCTAGGTCCGTCTAACCTAGGGCAACACCCAAAATTGGGCCAATCTTGGATTTTATCCAAAATTGACACAAAATTTAATGTCAAAGTCTCCTAACACATCCAAACAAGCTCCAACTTTCTCCCATGGGTAGCCCTAAGGGCTAGGAAGGTTCTAAACTACTAATTACACTATATTAGAGTAATCACAAGGGGAAAAAAATTAGGATTTACCTCTTGGGAGTTGGAATCCCAAGGCCAAAGTATCCCAAAACCTAGAAATCACCCACACCAAGCCTCCAAGCCAAGCTCCTACATCAATTCTAAGCTCTACACACCTAGGTTAGGAAAAAGCAAAGGGTTAGGATTTGTATTTAAGGGAGAAATGGATGAAGGAAGAGAAAGAGAAAGAGGGTGAAGAAACTTACTTGGAGAGAAGAAATTGGAAGAAGGAAAGAAGAAGAGAATGGAGAGGAGAATGAAGAAGGAGAAGAAATGAAATGGAGGGGGGGTGCTGGTTCGGCCAAGTAGGGTTAAGGGTTAGGGTTTGTATTTAGGTACAAAGACCAAAATGCCCTCCAATTAAGTCATGCAAAATAGGGTTTGGGTTCGGGGTTCCAAATGCACTCTAACTAATTTCTAATCACTCTAACTAACTAATTAAAATATAATTAACTATTCTAAACCAATAATTGAGTCTAATAAGGGTGTTGGTTGGGTCTGACAAGTGTCCACTAGGGTCTGACATGGGTCCAGGCTAGCCAAAACCCTAAAATAACTAATAAAAAATAATACAACCAACTAATTAAATATTAATACAAATATTTATGATCAATACACAATTTACCAAATTAAAATAATAAAAAAAAAACCTGCCCTGGAAATGGGGTAGTGACAAAGCGGCGTTAAAGTTACCCCCCGGTAACCCTGAGTCCACGTTGATTGACATCTGTCGAAGAAATCTTCTCTCCACAGTCAAAATCTAGATGGGTGACTCTCAGTTTTGAAGACTGAACGACGTTCATCATAAATAATGTCAGTGCTGAGAAGAAAGTAAAGAACACCCGCCTCTTGAAAATACAGATCCCTATCGCTGATGATAGAGAAAAACATCCTTACAACAACAACAACAACAACAACAACAACAACAGTGGCAATAACGGCCGGGATGGCAAGGGGAAGCAGGCTCTTGTCACCAATATAACCAAGAAGCCTAAACAAAAGCTCACAGAGGCTCCAAAATCAAAGAAAACTTATTTCTTCGAAGGTGATGATGTCATAGAAATATTTAACGTGCTAATGAAGGAAAACAAGCTTCGGCTCCCCGACGTTAAGCGCCCTATTGAGACAATCTATGTGAATAATCCAAAGTACTGCCACTACCATCGATATCTCAACCAGACGATGCGGGATTGCTAGATCCTGAAGCGGTACATCCAGCGTCTGCTCGATACCAAGGCCCTTACCTTAGATTTTGATGACAAAATAGTTGTTGCTAACATGGTATATCTCCAGTTGGGTAACTTTTCGGCAACGGAAGCCCAAGACAGAGTCATCCCGATCCCCAGGGCAACATTGGAGGTTGTCAATCTTCCGCCATTTCATGACCAAATAGCCGGGCCGATACCTCTCACCACATCACGGGGGAGGTTATGTGGGTTAATCCAGATCTTGCTCCTGACTTGATACAGCAGGTAACAACTTCCGCCACGAAGTCTAAGGGCAGGAAATCCAAGTCTTGCCACACGGTTTCTCTCCTGTTCGAAGAAGCTATAGCAGGAACAACGAGGTCAGGCCTAGCGTACCAACGAGAGTATGACATTCCTGATGATGGTGCGATCCCAATCGCCGCATCCAATTCGGGACTATCCCAGCCTCTAGGAGCGGACAAGTCCAAGCAGAAAGAAACTCGCTTCGATAAACCACTGCGCAAAGATACCTATCAGGAGCTGGAGAAGTCCTACGACTTTGACATCTTGGCACAACTGGTCAATACTCTAGCTAATTTGTCACTATTCGAGTTTATCCAACTCTCCAAAAATACTCGTGTTGCTCTGAGTGAGGCACTACAAAATGCCAACACCTACCTGGCGCAGGTCAAGCCGCCAGGTGAGAATCATGTCGCATGCCCCCACTACAATAATATGATGGAGGCAATACCGAACATCACGTTCTCGCAATAAGACATATTGCTAAAGAACAATAGGCATGATCGCCCTATGTATTACAC
>JAYESA010002316.1:0-5000 GCA_036927795.1 Iris macrosiphon
CTCAACTTCAGCCAGGCAACATTCAGGACTTCAAGAAATTGGAGCCTAGGGTTTTCAAGGGGACGGAGGGCATCGTCTATGCTGATGATTGGCTCGAGGACATTAAGCGTCTTATGAGGGTGTCCCGTCTTTTTGAGGATCTGAAGGTTGAGGCGGCATGACTTCAACTGTTCGACATCGCTCGCACTTGGTTCAGGAATGAGCCGGTTCTAGTTGACGTAGGACAACCTTGGGAGGTATTCAAGGACCTTTTCAAGAAAAAGTTTTTCGCCCGGGCAGACAGGCTAGACTTGGGGAGACAGTTTGAGAGTCTCATTCAGGGGAGCATGTCTGTGGAGGAGTACGCTGTGGAGTTTGACAGGTTGAGCCGATTTGCAGAGTATCTGGTGAGAGAGCCGGAGGTTCGAGCTATTCGTTTTTGTGAGGGTCTAAACTAGGAAGTGAATATTCTTATTCTGTCTTTTTATGAGACATACTCGGAGATACTTGCGGAGGCACGCAAGGTTGAGCGGGAGTTGGGTTTGAAGCCCAAGAGAGACCGTGATTCTTTTCTGGGGGCCAACGGCAGTGCAGTATCTGCCAAACGTCCTCATTTCCAGTCCAGATCTTTCCAGCAGCCACAGCAGAACTAGACTTTAGCTAGGGCACCTTTTTACCAGGCACCTCAGCAGCAAAGACAGTTACAACAAGCTCCATGCAACTACTGCAAGAAGCCCGGCCATATCTGGGACGTTTGTAGGAGGAGGCTAGGAGTTTTTTTGTATTATAGTATTGAAGGGCATCAATCGAGGGAGTGTCCTCGTCGTATAGTTCAGGGAGCAGCTCCAGCTCCGAGGGCACAGACGAGACCACTTGCAGCACAGTCGAGGGGACCGCTTCCGACACAGCAGCACGTTTTGTCCAACATCAGCAGCAGGGAGGTGCTCAGCAGGGACAAGCATTTTCTATGACCGTCGAGGAGGATAAACCCACCAGAGATGTCATCGCAGGTTATATTTTTCTTGATTCCATTCCAGCTTTAGCTTTGTTTGATAGTGGTACTTTCTATAGTTTTGTATCTGTTTCTTTTGCTCTGAAGCATGGTTTGGTAGCTGAGTCTTTGCTTAGAACTTGCAAGATCATGACCGGGGGAGGCATTATCCTGGTTAATAATATTTACAAGGATCGAAGAGTTACTCTGGGAGGCCGGGAGTTGAGTGCGTGTCTACTTGTAATGCCACTTCCGAGCTACGATATTGTACTCGGGATGGATTGGTTGAGTAGGCACCATGCTAGCATAGATTGTAGAGGAGGTAGAGTTTTGTTTGGTCCGCCAGGAGAGCCAGAGTTTGAGTTTGCTAAAGGAGCTGCAGAGCAGGAAGAAGACATTATTTGTGGAGCTATGGTGGAAGATAAAGAGTTGCCACATCCGTTGATAGCAGAGTTCTTGGATGTGTTTCTTGAGGAATTGCCAGGATTGCTGCCAGATCGGGATGTTAAATTTTCTATAGACTTGGTACCAGGTGCAGAACCAATTTTGTAACATGTCTATATAGTAAACAATAGTGAACTGGTTGAGTTGAAGAAGCAAGTGGACAAATTGCAGGATACGGGGTTTATCAGATCGAGTTCTTCACCATGGGGAGCCCCGGTATTGTTTGTACCGAAGAAGGATGGATCAGTGCGCATGTGCATTGATTACAGGGCTTTGAATAATCTCACTATTAAGAATAAGTATCCTTTGCCACGGATTGATGATCTGTTTGATCAGTTTAGTGGTGCGAAGGTATTTTCTAAGATAGATTTGAGATCAGGTTACCATCAGGTGAAGGTGAAGCCGGAGGACATACCAAAGACTGCTTTTAGAACTCGGTATGGTCAGTACGAGTTTATGGTGATGCCGTTTGGTTTGACTAATACACCGGAGATATTTATGAACTTGATAAACAAGGTATTCCACCAGTACCTTGACAAGTTCATGGTGCTGTTCATCGACGACATACTTATATACTCGAGGACACCGGAGGAGCATGAGCAGCATTTGAGGATTGTGTTGGATGTGCTAAGGAAGGAGAAGCTGTATGAAAAGTTGTCCAAGTGTGAGTTTTCTTGGACAAGGTAAAATTCTTGGGGCATGTTGTGACTGGTGATGGTATTTTAGTGGATCCGAAGATTTCAGCAGTAGAATCTTGGAAGACTCCGAGTTCAGTAGCAGAGATCAGGAGTTTCTTGGGATTGGCAGGCTATTACAGGAAGTTTGTACAAGATTTTTCGAGGATTGCCGAGCCGATGAACAGACTCACAAGGAAGGATGTGGAGTTTGTTTGGACGGAGGATTGCTAGGTTAATTTTGAAGAGTTGAAGATGAGGTTGACGTCTGCTCCTATTTTGACGTTGCCATCAGGGTCCGGAGGTTTTACTATTTACAGTGATGCATCAGGGAAGGGTTTGGGTTCTGTTCTTTAGCAGGATGGGAAAGTGATTGCCTATGCATCCAGGCAATTGCGTCCTCATAAAAAGAACTATCCTACCCATGATTTGGAGTTGGCAGCAGTCATATTAGCTCTGAAGTTGTGAAAATATTATTTATACGGAGAGCGTATGGAGATCTTCACAGACCAAAAAAGCTTGAAGTATGTTTTCACGCAGAAGGAGTTAAACATGAGGCAACATCGGTTATTGGAACTGATGAAGGATTTTGTTATCTCTTTGCAATATCATCCTGGAAAAGCTAATGTAGTTGTCGATGCTTTAAGCAGGTATCCGGTAGCTATGTTCTTGACGCAGGATCGATATTTGTTGGAGGACTTGGAGAGCTTGGGCATTGAGGTAATTGTTTCTGGTGGTGCTATACAGATGTGGGAATTGCAGATACACTCAGATTTGATAGACAGGATCAAGGCAGCACAGTATGAGGATGTATCTCTGAGGAGTATCAGAGCTCAGGTAAGAACATGATTGGAGGATGATTTTACTATTACAGATGATGGATCTTTGAGGCATCAAGTTAGATTGTGTGTGCCTAGTGGGGAACTGCATGAGAAGGTGTTGCAAGAAGCACATCGTTCTCAGTATTCCATGCATCCAGGTGCTAACAAGATATATCGGGATATGCGAGAAAGTGTATGGTGGTATGGCATAAAGAGGGAAGTGGCACAGTTTGTATCCAGATGCTTAGTGTGCCAGCAAGTGAAAGCCGAGAGGCAAAGGTCAGGAGGTTTACTTCAGCCATTACCCATTCTAGAGTGGAAGTGGGAACACATTACTATGTATTTTCTATTCGAACTTCCACGATCTCCAGGGGGAAAGACGTGATTTGGGTCATCGTTGATAGGTTGACCAAGTTGGCCCACTTTTTGCCTTTTAAGGTGGGTTTATCTACGGAGAAGCTGGCAGAGATGTATATGAGGCAGATTATTAGGATATATGGAGTTCCCGTCAGCATAGTCTCGGATCGGGATAGTCGTTTCACTTCTTATTTCTGGATGAGTTTGCAGGAGAGTTTGGGCACTCAGCTCAAGTTCAGTACTGCATATCATCCCCAGACAGATGGGTAGTCAGATAGGACTATTCAGACTCTCGAGGATATGTTACGCACTTGTATACTAGATTTTGGGGGTTCTTGGGAGGACCATCTCCATTTAGTAGAGTTTGCTTACAACAATAGTTACCAGGCCACTATAGAGATGTCACCTTTTGAACCTCTGTACGGTCGGAGGTGTCGTACTCCTTTGTCTTGGGACGATGTTGGAGAGAGAGTTCTGCTTGGGCCAGAGATGGTTGTGGATGCAGCAGAGAAGGTTCAGTTGATCAGAGACAGACTTCGAGTGGCGCAGGACAGACAACGATATTGGGCCGATAGCCATCGGAGACCTTTGGAGTTCGAGGTATAGTTTAGATTTTGTTTTGTGTTTGTTCTTGGTTGTTGTTATAGATTAAGTTCTTAAGGTGGTGTTTTGTTCTAGGTGAGTGGTTTGGTTTTTCTAAGGATTTCTCCGACATGAGGCACGATTCGCTTCGGTGGAGGCGGGAAGCTTAGTCCGCGATTCATCGGACCTTTCACTATTCTAGAGAGGGTCGGTGCAGTTGCTTATAGACTAGACTTGCCACCTGCATTGGAGGGAGTGTACAACATATTTCACGTATCACAGTTGAGACGATACATGGCAGATCCTAGTCATGTATTGGATCACTCGAAGATAGAGGTGGGCCCTACTCTTAGCTATCCAAAGTAGCCAGTTGAGATTCTGGATCGGAGAGAAAATGTGCTAAGCAATCAGACTATTCCTTTGGTGCACGTCGCATGGAGGCATCACTCTCCAGGGGAGTCTACCTGGGAGAGGGAGGATAAAATACGAGAGCGTTATCCATATTTGTTTGTACCTTGAGGTATATTATTTCCTAGTTATGTCCTGTTCATTGTTATGCTCTTTCATAGTTAGTTATGATTCTTTAGTTCTGTTCTGTTATTTTCTAAGGGTAGTTTTCATCTTTGAATTTCGAGAACAAAATTATTTTAAGGAGGGTAGACTTGTCACTACCATATTTTCTAAGAAAGGGTATTTTAGTAATTTCCTATTTAATTAATTATTGTGCTTGATAAATAATTATTTATGGTATTATTTAATTATTGTTAGATGTTAATTATTTAATTTGGACTTGTGTTAGTGGACCTAACTAGTTTAGTTTGGACCCATGGACCAACATGGATTAATTAGTTAAACTTAGCCCATTTAGAAAGCCCATTGTTAAGGAGATGGATTAAATTGATTAAATCATTAGACTAGAAGCTTCCTTCCTTAATTATTTCTTCATGAGAGGCCCCAAGGGGTATAATAGACATTACATGATTGCTTGAGGGAGAGGAATAGGGGCCGGTCTATATAAGTAGAGGGGGGAAATTATCTCTCCTCTTTTTTATTCCAAATCTAGATCTAGAATTTTCCACTACCAAATTCCTTCTTTCCCACTTCATTTTCCTACCAAAATTCATTCCAATTCCTTCCAAATCACCATTAGAG
>JAYESA010002316.1:7500-25758 GCA_036927795.1 Iris macrosiphon
CCCAACTGAGATATTTGACCCAGGAATTGTAGCTTCCTAGTATTCTTTGTACTGGATTTGTCTCCAGCTTATTTTGTTACTTCCTTCAGACTCATTGATGTATTATTTTAGACTCATGAGTTATATTGTGACTATTTTATTCTTTATCTGATTTGTGCTCATTTCTATCTTAGTTCTGTGATTGAATATATTATCATCTTGGTGGTTCAGTATATCGTTAGATAGATTATCTAGACAACGTTCTACCACCGATTCTGCGGCATAGGCTGGGCGTTATTTCCGACTTGTACCCTTACACCGGGTGCGGGTCGTGACACATACACACACCCTAAGATGATATTATGGGTGGAACTCGGACACGGATACACAGACGCACACACACACATAGATGGTATTCTCTATACTATCCGACATGACACAAACATATGTAAATCCTAACCCTATCTGACACGACATATATACAGACACATACACACACACACACACACACATACACATAGATACATACACAATATGATATATTCACACACACACACGGACGTGACACACTCATACTGATATGACATACACATGTTGATACGATACACAGACAGATTACTCATTGTGTATTTATTTTATCATTATATGTTACTATCAGGTATGACAAGACAATGCGGATCATTCAGAGGTAGATCCTTTAGACGGAGTACTCCGGTACCGGCTACTGGTTTTGGATCCTCATCGAAGAGTACTCCAGTGTACCGACCAGTCACATCTTTGACTCCGTCGATGGTATGTGGTAGTACTCATGGGACGAGCAGTTCTAGGCCTGAGACTACTCCCCCGTCCAGCCTTCTTCCTGCCGACGGCACCATGGAGACAAAGGAGCAGATGGAGGAGATTGAGCCGACTCCGTCTGCGCATGATCATAGTGATCTTTCATGCGTGCCTCCGGAAGAGACAAGGATGAAGATTTGAAGGAATGGGCCTAGCAAGTAATTTAAATAGTTAACATTTTCCAAATAATTATATCTATATATTCATGAATTTAACTATCGTTGTATAGATATCGTCCATTGAAGTTACATAGAGCATTAGGGCATTTTCTAAGGCAAAACTATGGTGGATCTTGGATCAACTACTCAGATGCTCCTGAAGATAGGATGGCATTCTGGTTTGCCCACTTCAAGGTAAAAATATATTTACTTATAATATCAATAATCATTTATGCATATTATGTAACTTTCTATTCTACTTCTTGTAGAAAACCTATTTCTATCCACCACACTGGGCTGAGAAGATCGAGGAGCAGTTTTCTGCCGTCGCCGCCAAGCTGATCCGTGATGCGATCAATGACCAGAAGGCTCATGATCACTTCGGACAATCGATCCATGGTTGGATCATGCATGAGCAATGGACTGCGATGAAGGCGAGATTCGACGAACCCAGGTACAAGGAAAGGTCGGAGAAGGCAAAGGCGGTTAGGTTGAGGGCAGAAAAGTGGTGTGGTGTCTCGATTCCCAAGAGAATATTTCCGTCATCTGGTATATATTCTATTAAATATATATTATTTTAATAAAAGAAGGATAAGATGTTTAATTTTAATAACAAACAATATAATTTTTAACAGGTACAGAGAGGTAAGGATGCCAACATGGTGACCGTCTTCCTGGCTACCCAATGAAAGGACGAAAAGTTCATCGATGAGAAGGCCACGCAGACCTATATACGTTTTACTATCCTGTGTTAGTTTTAATATAACTTAAAAAATATGCAAATAGATATCTATATAGTTAGTAATAAGTAACTTAGACATTAGCAACCACTTTTCTAGGATGAGTATCTTAAACTACCAGAGCGGACGACTGCTAGTTCACCTACAGAGGGAGGGGCTGGTACTTCCTCACAGCCCTCTATAGCTCCATCGGCGGATGAGCTCTGGATGACCTCCATTGGTGGTCTTCAGAGGGGTACATACTACGGTAAGGGATCCTATGACGCCTTTACTACGTCGAAGTCCTCCAGGGCCCCCTCTGTCAGTGTATATTCCTCGCAGGCTTTGCAGGCGTCGGCACAAGCCTAGAAGAGCATTGACCATCAAATTGCTGATCCGTGTGACGAGTTGCTACGGAGGATTATAGAGCGGCCATAGTCTGCGCCGTAGATGGACGATGTGACGATCACCATACGTTTTGATTCGCTCGAGCATAGCTTTATAGAGCTCAGGTCTCTGAGCAAGACGACAGATCATAACCTTTTGGATCTCAGGACTATGAGACAAATGACATAGCACAACATAGCAACTCTGGCCTCGTCTACGGAGCGCAGACAGACGAAGCTGGAGGGGTCGTATACGGCCATGAGAGACTCACTTGCGAGGATACATACGGTAAAGGATTTGTTAACTCTGTCGGTGGCTGAGAATACTTCGAGGGTGGTATCTACCATGGATTCATACAATACTCGACTGCTAGCATTGGAGAAGATATGTCCTCCTGGTTCGCCGACATCGACACCAATTCTACTGCCTCCTCTATTGGGACCGATGGCGCTTTCACAGGAGCTGTATGGCTTTCTCTTATCCCAGATGCACGACAATTTTCCTTCTCCTCCTTCTTCTAATTCACAGTAGTTCTTATTGGAACATTTTTAATATATTTGTGTGTATTGGCCCATTCTTGGGTCTTTGATGTACTTATTTTATACTTTTTACTATATTTTTTGGATGAGACAGATGTGACATTATTTTAGATTCATGTATTTATTTGTTGGGACATTCCTGCGTGTTTCGATATTCTTGTTTGTGTATGTACCGGTATTGAGTGTTCCACCGAAGGGGTCAATGAACAAAAAGAATTCAATGGAGGGTTGCTTCGGGTCTATTTATATAAACTGCAATTTTATAACTACAAACAGACTTTTGTAGGAAAATATTTTTTGAAACTGCGTGCTTTTTTTCCTGTACTTTTTTAAAATTTAGCGACGTCCTATGACGTTTGCCGATGTCTTCCAACATGACAGTGCATCACTAAACTATGTCAAAATTTCGTTGACTGGTAGCAGCGACGTTGCTAACCTGTGTCAAAATATCGCTACACGTCGCCAAATAGCTGACATGGCAATTTCTGCCATGTCAGCATTGATGTAGCAAAACATCGCTGGTAATGTCGTTGATTTAGTGACGTTATGCGACAATATACACCATCGTTGATGTACCGACGTCGAGTCGCTAGACGTCGCTAATAACAAAATAATCTGCGACGTGGTTGCGTCAAAAATATACGTCGCTATAGCGATGAATAGCGACAAATTTGTTGTCAACGACCATGGTTTACGCGATAATACCAAAACATCACAAATTATGTCGCTAATTATTTTAGCAATATTTTTTTACGTACTAGCGACGTTTGTTGGCGTCGCTAATATGTATTATTTTGGTAGTGAGTATAACCCTGTCCTGCTGCTTGTTCTGCTATGTATGTCACTCCCACACCCGAGAATGAAGCAGCCCTAAAAAAAGGACACAAGATATCACGCCCTAGTCCCAAAATACACGGGACTAGGCCACGTGGCAATGGCCAACTAATACGACTTCGAAGGATTTCCCAATTTAATGGACCCGACAAAGAGTACTACGTTGTCCTAAAATACTATCAAGTCTAATATGCTAACATGCAGCAGGTAAATATCTAATCTTATCCACAAAATATAAATAAGAAGTGCTGAAATAAATACTGGAAATAAGTACGGAGTCTGAATGTCATAATACAACACAAATTAGTCTGATGGGAACAAACCCACTAAATACAATGCTAAAATAAAAGTACGAAATGACAAATAAGAATATTAGACTAAAATATCGACTAGCTAGATAAAGAATGCTCTAGCCCAAAATAACAGTGTACCCCAATTCACGGGAACTCTTCTGGAAATGCCTCAAAGTCCTCAGCCACGAATCTGGTTTTCACTCATGCTCCGTAGATGGTCGAGTACAAGTGCTCGTCCGAATTTGAAAGGAAACCAGGTCCCTAGAGGGACGTAACAAGATACAAAAGTATATGCCATAAAGTAAATACTGTGTGAACTTGAGGGTGAACTAACCAGCTAAGTAAAATGCACCCGAAGACAACCTTTGTACGTATATGTAGGTAAAAGGTATAAAGCGAAGCGTCAAGCCAGAGGCTATGTATCTGACATTAGTTGTAAACTGGATGCCAGAAGTATATGCTGACTACATCACCGATCATGATAGCGCACAGCTAGTAACCTCTACCGAATGTATCGACAAACATATACGCCTATAACCGGGTAGCACATAGCCCATAACCGGGTAACACATATTCCATAACCGGGTAACACTGAGGCTTACGACCCCGTAATTTACTCTGAAACTACAGTAGCCAAATGTCTGTCCCATATGCCTACTAATTGTCTTCTCCGCCCAATGCTAATGTATAAGTCACGAATATGACGTGGACATCTCGTACTATAATATAAGTCACTAAAGAAATATACCACTATGCTAAATACCGTCACACGTGCTGCTCATACGGATGACCAGTCAAGTATGAAGATCGCGTCTCTATATGAACTCACTCTGTGACATACAATAATACGTGACAAGGCCCAGGGAGTTATAATGATAACTCCTCAACTTTATGTGCGTCCACTACACACTAGGTCAAACACAGGTCCTAACGTCAATACTTTCGTCGACTGCATCCGAGTCATTCTCAAACGTGCACAGTTATATAATATTAAAGAAATAAAATATATGAACTATAATAACTGAATTTAAATAGTACAACAAGGCAATGTATACTTGTCTGGAACTCCGATGTGAACAAGTAAGGATCCGGAACCCGCAGCCAAGGTAGAACCGTCTAGGGTGCCTATGAATATATAACAATAAATATTAATCACTATATTACACTACTCTAAGCATGCACACGATTTCAACATACGCAACATCATGAGTCACGTAGTGTCTAGACCAAAAAAGTGTTCTAACTAAGTAGGTTGGCTAATGTTGACTAGTCAAAGACCAAGAAAGTATGTGTACAGTTAGTCTACTAGTCCCACAATATTACAAGTCATCCTATGGTATAATTTCTCATATGTCACAATCGCGGTCATAACTAGGATTTGTATAGGTGCTAAGTTGCACCTCTAACACATAGGTTACTAGTGTTCTCTATCTAGGTCTCCGTGCACAAGTATATAAAATATTCTCTAATATTTACCATCAATTACTAACCCCAATTCCTCTAATATTTGTATAACAACAAGTGCCCACAACCAAATAACAAATTATATCTACTTTTTGTGTACACTAATATGGCATTCTAATTTGTTAAACTTAAAATTTCTCACTTTCCCACAAGTGCACAAAATAATTTAAGCAAGAATTTAACCTAGTTATGGTGATAACGCTCTCAACCTTGCACTTCATATTAACACTAGTCATCCCCAAGTACAAGTCTTTCATTAACAAACTAACTCATGCCATAATATTCAACACTTAAACTAATCATTTGATCAAATAATAATCTAAAAACTAAGAGTTAAAAATTGGTTAAACATGTGGTAGATAGTTGTCAAGGCAAGTGATTGTATAAATACACACACACACACACACACACACACACACACACACACACACACATATATATATATATATATATATATATATATATATATATATATATATATATATATATATATACCATAAAATAAAAGATCAAGTGGATGATTATATATATTAGAAAAAAGAACAAGAGGTCAGGCATATACATATATATTAGGATGAATAACAAATTAATACACACACACACGCACACACACACACACACACACACACACACACACACACACACACACACATATATATATATATATATATATATATATATATATATATATATATATATATATATATATATATATATATATATATATACAAGAAGAAGGACAACAAGATCAAGAAAATTCTATACATAGGTATATATATAAGAAGATAGGATGAAGAGGAAGCTGAGAGCATTACTTAGGGTTAACTTGAAAAGGAAGGGGAGTGTGCTCGGCCTGCTGGCCCGTGGTTGACATGTCTCCGATGGTTGGGAGGGTGCTCCGGCCACTGTGCTCGGTAGCAGCAGCAGCGACTTGTTACAGCAGCGGCAGCTTGTAGCAGCAGCGGCAACAGCTCATGGGGTGATGGTGGTGGAGGTGGTTGTCGTGAGGTGGCCGGGTAGTTATAGTGAGGGAGATGGTGGTGGCTGATGGTCGTGAGGGAGGTGGCGGTGGCTGATGGTCGTGAGGGAGGTGGTTGGCTGTCGTGAGGGAGGTGGTTGGCTGTCGAGGAGAGGGAGGAGGTTAGCTGATGGTCGTGAGGCTCGGGTGGTTGGATGTCGAGGAGAGGGAGGAGGTTGGCTGATGGTCGTGAAGTGATGGTGGTGGAGGTTGATGTGTTGGAGGAGGAGGAGAAGAGCTCGGGTAGTGACGGTGGTCGGCTGCTAGGGGAGGGTGGTCGTGGAGATGATGAGTAGGTCGGGGAGGGGTGATGAGGGGACAGTGGTGGTGGTGGTGGTCGGCTACTAGGGGAGGAGGGGGTCTTCAAGGGGACGGAGGGCATCGTCTATGCTGATGATTGGCTCGAGGATATTGAGCGTCTTATGAGGGTGTCCCATCTTTCTGAGGATCTGAAGGTTGAGGCGGTAGGACTTCAACTGTTCAATGTCGCCCGCACATGGTTCAGGAATAAGTCAATTCTTGTTGACACAGGACAGTCTTGAGAGGTATTCAAGGACCTCTTCAAGAAGAAATTCTTTGCTCGGGCAGATAAGCTAGACTTGGGGAGGTAGTTTGAGAGCCTCATTCAGGAGATCATGTCTATGGAGGAGTACGCTGCGGAGTTCGACAGGTTGAACCGATTTGCAGAGTATTTGGTAAGAGAGTCGGAGATTCGGGCTATTCGTTTTCGTGCGGGTCTAAACTGGGAAGTGAAGATCCTTATTTCGTCTTTTTATGAGACATACTCGGAGATACTTGCGAAGGCACACAAGGTTGAGCGGGAGTTGGGTTTGAAGCCCAAGAGAGACCGTGATTCTTTTCTAGGGGCCAACAGCAGTACAGTATCTGTCAAGCATCCTCATTTCCAGTTTAGGCCTTTCCAGCAGCCGCAGCAACACTAGACTCCAACTAGGGCACCATTTTATCAGGCACCACAGTAGCAGAGATAGTTACAACAATCTTTTTGCCACTTCTGCAAGAAGCCTGGCCATATCTGGGACGTTTGTAGGAAGAGGTTGGGAGTTTGTTTTTATTGTGGTACTTAAGGGCATCAGCCGAGGGAGTGTCCTTCCAATCCTCGTCGTGCAGTTCAGGGAGCAGCTTCAGCTCCAAGGGCACAAGCGAGACCACCTGCAGTACAGCCGAGGGGACCGCTTTCGATCCAACAACAGCGTTATGTCCAGCATCAGCAGCAGGGAGGTGTACGTCAGGGACGAGCCCACCAGAGATGTCATCATAGGTTCTATTCTTCTTGATTCTATTCCAATTTTATCTTTGTTTGATAGTGGTGCTTTCCATAGTTTTTTATCTTTTTTTTTTACTCTGAAGCATAGTTTGGTAGCTGAGTCTTTGCTTAGGACTTGCAAGATTATAACCCGGGGAGGCATTATCCTGGTTAATAATATTTGTAAGAATTGAAGAGTTACTCTAGGAGGCCGGGAGTTGAGAGTGTATCTACTTGTAATGCCACTTTCGAGCTATGACATTATACTCAGGATAGATTGGTTAAGTAGGCACCTTGCTAGTATAGATTTTAGAGGAGATAGAGTTTTGTTTGGTTCGCCGGGAGAGCCAGAGTTCGAGTTTGCTAGAGTAGATGCAAAGCAGGAAGAAGGCATTATTTGTGGAGCTATGGTGGATAACAAGGAGTTGCTACATCTGTTGATAGCAGAGTTCTTGGATGTGTTTCCTGAGGAATTGCCAGGATTGCCGCCAGATCGAGATATTAAATTCTTTATAGACTTGGTGCCAGGTGCAGAACCAATTTTGCAACATATTTATAGAGTAAACAACAGCGAGCTGGTCGAGCTGAAGAAGCAGGTGGACGAATTATAGGATAAGGGGTTTATCAGATCGAGTTTTTCACCGTGGGGAGCCCCAGTATTGTTTGTACCAAAGAAGGATGGATCAGTGTGTATGTGCATTGATTACAGGACATTGAATAATCTCACTATCAAGAATAAGTACCCTTTTCCACGGATTGATGATCTGTTCGATCAGTTTAGTGGTGCCAAGGTATTTTCTAAGATAGATTTGAGATCAGGCTACCACCAGGTAAAAGTGAAGCCGGAGGACATACCGAAGACTGCTTTTAGAACTCGGTATAGTCAGTACGAGTTTATGGTGATACCGTTTGGGTTGACTAATGCACCGGCGGTATTATGAACTTGATGAACAAGTTATTCCATTAGTACCTTAACAAGTTCGTGGTGGTGTTCATCGATGACATACTCATATACTCGAAGACACTGGGGGAGCACGAGAAACATTTGCGGATTGTGTTGGAGGTGCTGAGGAAGGAGAAGCTGTATGGGAAGTTGTCCAAGTGTGAGTTCTTCCTGGACAAGGTAGAGTTCTTGGGGCATGTTGTGACTGGTGATAGTATTTCAGTGGAGCCAAAGAAGATCGCAGCAGTGGAGTCTTGGAAGACCCCGAGTTCGGTAGCAGAGATCAGGAGTTTCTTGAGATTGGCAGGCTACTATAGGAAGTTTGTGCAGGATTTTTCAAGGATTGCCGAGCCGATGACCAGACTCACCAGGAAGGATATAGAGTTTGTTTGGACGGAGGATTACCAGGCTACTTTTGAGGAGTTGAAGAAGAGGTTGACTTCTGCTCCTATTTTGACGTTTCCATCAAGGTCTGGAGATTTTACTATTTATAGTGATGCATCAGAGAAAGGTTTGGGTTGTATTCTTCAGCAAAATAGGAAAGTGATTGCCTATGCATCCAGGAAATTGCGTCCTCACGAGAAGAACTATCATACCCATAATTTGGAGTTGGCAGCAGTCATCTTTGCCCTGAAGTTGTGGAAACACTATTTGTACGAATAGCGTATGGAGATCTTCATAGACCACAAAAGCTTGAAGTACGTTTTCATGCCGAAGGAGTTAAACATGAGACAGCATCGGTGGTTGGAATTGATAAAGGATTTTGATATATTTGCAGTATCATCCTGGAAAAGCTAATGTAATTGCCGATGCCTTGAGCAGGTATCCGGTAGCTATATTCTTGATGCGGGATCGATATTTATTGGAGGACTTGGAGAGCTTAGATATTGAGGTGGTAGTTCCTGGTTGTGCAATACAGATGTGGAGATTGCAGATACATTCAGAGTTAATGGATAGGATCAAGGCAGCGCAGTATGATGATGTATCTCTGAGAAGCATCAGAGCTCAGGTGAGAGCAGGATTGGAGGATGAGTTTACCATTGCCGAGGATGGTTCTTTGCGGCATGGAGTGAGATTGTGTGTACCTAGTAGGGAGCTATGTGAGAAGGTGTTATAGGAAGCGTATCGCTCTCAGTATTCCATATATCCAGGTGCCAAGAAGATGTATCGGGATATGCGAGAGTGTGTGTGGTGGTATGGCATGAAGAAGGAAGTGGCACAGTTTGTATCCAGATGCTTAGTGTGCCAGCAGGTGAAAGCCGAGAGGCAGAGGCCAGGAGGTTTACTTCAGCCATTACCCATTCCAGAGTGGAAGTTGGAGCACATTACTATAGATTTTGTGTCCGAACTTCTACTATCTCCAGGAGGAAAAGACGCAATTTGGGTCATCGTTGATAGGTTGACCAAGTTGGCCCACTTTTTGCCTTTCAATATGGGTTTGTCTATGAAGAAGCTGACAGAGATGTATGTGAGGCAGATCGCCAGGATACATGAAGTTTCCGTCAGCATAGTCTCGGATCGGGATAGTCATTTCACTTCTCATTTCTGGAGGAGTTTGCAGGCGAGTTTGGGCACTCTGCTCAAGTTCAGTACTGCATATCATCCCTAGACAGATGGGCAATCAGAAAGGAATATTCAGACTCTCAAGGATATGTTGTGGACTTGTGTACTAGATTTCGGGGGTTCTTGGGAGGACCATCTTCATTTGGTAGAGTTTGCTTACAATAACAACTACCAGGCTAGTATAGAGATGTCACTTTTTGAAGCTCTGTACAATCGGAGATGTCGTACTCCCTTGTCATGGGACGATGTTGGAGAGAGATTTTTTGCTTGGGCCAGAGATGTTTGTGGATGCAGCGAAGAAGGTTCAGTTGATCAGAGACAGACTTCGAGTGGTGCAGGACAGACAGCGATATTGGACCGATAGCCACTGGAGACCTTTGGAGTTTGAGGTATAGTTTTAGATTTTTGTTTTGTGCTTGTTATTGGTTGTTTGTTATAGATTAAGTTCTTAAGGTTGTGTTTTGTTCTAGGTGGGTGGTTTGGTATTTCTGAGGATTTCTCCGACACGAGACACGATTCGCTTCGGTGGAGGCGGGAAGCTTAGTCCACGATTTATCGGACCTTTCACTATTCTAGAAAGGTTCGGTGCAGTTGTTTATAGACTAAATTTGCTACCTACATTGGAGGGAGTGCACAACATATTTTATATGTCGTAGTTGAGACGGTACGTAGCAGATTCAAGTCATATGTTGGATCACTCGGAGATAGAGGTGGGCCCTACTCTTAGCTATCCAGAGCAGCCAGTTGAGACTCTGGATCAGAGAGAGAAGGTTCGGAGGAACCAGACTATTCCTTTGGTATGCGTCACATGGAGGCATCACTCTCCGGGGGGGCTCTACCTGGGAGAGAGAGGATGAAATGCGAGAGCGTTATCCATATTTGTTTGTGCCTTGAGGTATGATCTTTCATAGTTAAGTTCTGTTCTTTTATTATGTTTTGTTATTTTTTGGGGGTAGTTTTCGTCTTTGAATTTCGAGAACAAAATTATTTTAAGGAGGGTAGACTTGTCACTACCATAATTTCTAGGAAAGGGTATTTTAGTAATTTCATATTTAATTAAATATTATGCATGTTAGATAATTATTTGTTGTATTATTTAATTATTGTTAGATGTTGGTTATTTATTTTGGACTTGTGTTAGTGGACCTAACTAGTTTAGTTTAGACTCATGGACCAACATGTATTAATTGTTAGAATTGAGTCCAACTAGAAAGCCCATCGATTAGGAGGATGATTAATTTAATTAAACCATTAGACTAGAAGCTTCCCTCCTTAATTATTTCTTCATGAGAGGTCCCAAGGGGTATAATGGATATTACATATTGACTTGAGGAAGGGGTAAGGGGGCCAGCCTATTAAAGAAGAGGAAAAAAGTTTTCTTCTCCTCTTTTTATTTGAAAACTAGATCTAGAATTTCCTTCACCAAATTTCTTCATTCCACATTATTTTCCCTACCAAATTTTACCCTAATTCCTTTCCAAATCACCATTAGAGACTAGTGGAGCAAGGATCTAGAAGGAGGAAGCAATGATCTACAAAGAGGAGCAAGGATCTACAACTTAGAGGCCAATTTTATCATATTTGGAGATTTCATTAGGAATCCATCTCTCAATAGGTACAATTCAGTTTTTCTCCTTAATTTTGGTTCTAAATCTGAGATTTAACCATGATAAATCAATCCTATGCATAGGCTACCCATATGATTTGATTTTTAGTTCATATGAGGCCTATTGAGAAAGTTATGGTACTTTTGTGTTAATTTTAGGGGAATTTCGAGATTGACACTTGTTGTGTATGTCAATTGGTCCTATAGATCAATTTGGAATATGCTTATGTATTTGGGGCTAGTGTCATGTCCACAATTGGTTACGTATAGGTCGTATCCCAATAATTTGGTGATACGTGTTGATTTGGGAATTTTCCCTCCGATACGGGACTTTGTGCATGTCATATTTTGACACGAACACGTAGATTTGTGTTTGACTCTTCGTATTATTCATAAATAATATATTATACTTGCTTGTGTCCTTCGGGGTACGTTTGGATGTGTGGTGGACTTGTGTCGCGAGCGTATCCTAGATCTAGTGGGATATGGGTGTGATGCACTCTATGTGTTTGTGTAATTTATTTCTAGATCTATTTCTATTATTTTTAGTCATTATAATATATAATTATTGCTATATATATATATATATATATATATATATATATATATATATATATGTGTTAGTGTATCATATATCTATGTACCTATGTATTATGTATATATGTAGCTATATTTCTACATATGTAATAGCTATATAATTATGGTAGTGTATATATGTATAGTGGTGTATATGTATATATGTTATATGTATAAATAAGTTTTATATATATATATATATATATATATATTTGTATGTCTATATATATACATGTACGTATATGTGATGTTATGATTAAATAGGTGTGTGATACTATAATATGTGTATGTTATACTATATGTATTATTATGGAGATGTATGTATATATATATACATATATATATATATATATATATATATATATATATATATATATATATATATATATATATATGAGCATGTGTATATATATAAATAGTTGTAACTAGTGTATATATATTAGTATATATATATTTATGTATATATTAATATATATGAGAGAGAGGGGGAGCACCTTTAGTGACAACAATTAGTAACAACAGCAGCTTCAGCGACAGCAGCATTAGCAGCAGCAGCAGCGCATTAACAACAACAACAACATTTCAGCGACGGCAGCAGCTTCAGCAACAGCAACAACAGCGTTTCAGCGACAACAACAGCAACAGTATTAGCAACAGTAGTAGGAACCGTAGCAATAGCAGCAGTATCCGCAGCCTCCAGTGACGGGCAACAGCGGGTTTCTAGCGACACTTTAGCGGTATAGTTATATATTATGTATTATTTATAAATAATAGATATATATATGGTATTAGTGTATATATATATATATATTCATAATTGGTATTTATGCTTTAGTATACTATATTGTAATAGTTAGTTGTTAGCATATAGTTATTAATGGGTAGTTAGTATATATATGAAGCTTTGGCAATTACCTTGAGATACCAAGGTAAGTATCAAGGTATTTGGGGATACCAAAGGTATTGGGTATCAAGATGGAGGTCTAGTGTTGCGATACCAAGTTGGTTCAAAACCAAAGTATCCATTTAATATTTATAATTAGGATTTATATATTTAATATTGTTTGATATGCATATGTGTTATATTTTATCCCTTGTTTGCGTATCCTGAGATATGGTATCCTAATATCCTAAGATTTAGCTTGTATGGCCTAGATTCATCGTGTATGGACCCAACATCATTGAGATAGACTCATGCAACCTAGAAATTGGTAGTTTGACCAAGTTTGACCGATTTAACTTAGAGTTGACTTAGTTTGACTTTTTGACTTAGAAATAGCTTGTTGACCTAAAAAGTTGACTAGTTTAACTTATTTTCTTTCTGAAACCTTGTATTGATGTTACCATATCTAGGTCTTCGAGGCACCATATCAGACATCTATGAGACTATTTTTTGTACTTCAGGCGAGTATATTCTCTGATAGTTTTTCATTTATGATATCCTCTATGTTCATTGTATCTAGTGTAGATATCCTTATTTTCTTGATACGATGGTTACACGGATTGGTATATCTGAATCTCGTCATGAGATGTTATACCTTGGAATATGGTGTATCTTATACAAGCCTTATTTCATTGATTATCTTGTACATGTACAGATATTGATTCTCGGGAAGACTAGTTATCTTCTTGGGGAATCATGTGCCATAGCGTACCATGGTTGGATCTACTATACCAGTCGGGAGTGGAAAGTATTTTAGTTTTGATATGTGATCATACCCTCCTTGTGCATGTCATATTCCTTGTGAGTGTTGATCATACACCCACTACTAGAATAAGCGGGATTAGCGACGTATTTTAGCGACTCCTAGTAAAAACATCGCTAATTTAGCGACGTTTTAAAACTCGTCGCTAGGCGTCGCTAAATGGCGACATTTAGCGACGTTTAGCGACTTTTATTAAGATTTTAAAAGAATAGTCGCTATAAGTTAAATTATGGTCGCTAAACGTCGATAATATATCTGTATTAGCGACGTTTAGCGTCGTAAGTAGCGACGTATCTATGAAAAATATTTAGCGACGTATGTAGCGACGTCTTTGGCATCGCTAATTTTTATTTTAGCGACATTTTTATTTGACGTCGCTAAACGTCGCTAAATTTTGGTTAATTAGGGCTCAGTTTTCTTTTCTCCATCTGTCAAAAATTTCGAAATCGTTTCAATTTCCCCCGCCCCCCCTCCGGCGACCGGGTCTCCACGGCTGCTCCCCCCCTCTCCGGCGACCGGGTCTCCACGGCATCCCCCTCCTCCTCCTCGAGCTCTAGGTAATCTCTCTCCCTCTCTCTCTCTCATGTGACACTGACACAAGACACACTTGACAGACACGACACACGCACGCAGACACACACGACACATACACAGACGCAGACATACACACGACACACACACACGACACACACACAGACGCAGACACACACACACGACACACACACAGACGCAGACACACACACGACACACACACATGACACACACACACAGACGCAGACACACACACACAGATGCAGATTAGGGTTAGGGTTAGGGTTAGGGTTAGGTTTAGGGTTAGGGTTAGGGTTAGGGTTAGGGTTAGGGTTAGGTTTAGGGTTAGGGTTAGGGTTAAGGTTAGGGCTAGGGTTAGTACATTCCATTATTTGATTTCATGTCTTTTATTGGCTACGTATCCTTTTTTAATTCAATTCCATTGCTAACATCTGTTAGTTCATATCTAAACCATCTAACCTCTTCTTCTTAGCCTCGGTTGAACCTACCACTTCCTGTGAATGCAGTCATGCATTTCTTATTTTAATTTTATCATATTATACTATTATTGTTCATTCATCCAAATTTCATGTTTCAGTTTCTGCATACATGTTTTAGATTATCAAACCTCATGGACTGGTAAAGCTTTGGAGAAACGTTCACCGTGCTCTAAAGTCAGTAGACAATATATACTTTGAAGCAGCGTAGCCATTAATCAGAATAATGATGAACATGAGAAGTGATCAAATATTGTCGAATATGGTTGCTTTCCAAATGGGACCAAAGAAAATTAGCAACAACTGAATTTCATTAGAATATAGATCAAATCTAATCAAAAGAGCAAGTCCATCTTTCATTGATGCTAGACATAGTCACATATATAGTAAAAATTAGCAAGACATGCACGCGAAGAATAATGTACAAGCAACTGAGAGAGAATTGAATACCTGATTAGTTAGCTTACATTAATAGCAAGGACACTCAATTTCTTCGAACCCGTCCTTAATAGGTTCTGCAACTTCTGTTGTTTCTCAACTCAGTAACACTAAAAATGTCTGTCTTAACACAAATGGGACCTTCAAGTACTTGTTAACTTCAGGCTCACTGTTTACCCGTCGCAAAACTGAGCTCATGCTCTACTAAAAATGTCTGTCTCAACACTGTAAAACTACAAGTTGGAATTAAATAACTAGACAGGTCTGTAACACTAAAAATGTCTATCTCAACACAACACACATGGCTCATAATTCAATTTCAATTTCAATTTCAATTTCAATTACAATCATATAATTTAATATTGGATCATATTTTCAAACTAGTTCAATAAATCGGTCATTTTATTTTGTGACACGTAGGATATAAATAAGATATTATGGTATCATTATTATACTGCAACAAACAGCTAATTCTTTGTGAGTCATCTAATTCTTCCGTTCCAGTCCAATAGCTAATTCTTTCTTAATTCTTTGTTTTCATCTATCTTACCAGATGGCACCCAAGAGAGCGACACCTCCTACTGTTAAGGAGGAAGTGATGCCTCCTACTGTTAAGGAGGAAGTGATGCCTCCTACTATTAAAGAGGAAGAGATGCCTCCTACTGTTAAGGAGGAAGAGATACCACCTGCGGGGAGTTCCAGTCACCCAGCACCTATCGCGGCTGTATCTCAGACGGGGAGTTCCAGTCACCCAGCACCCATAGCGGAGCTTGATAACATAAACGCTGTTTATGAGCAGTATTTGAGGGACTGGTATCTGCCCCGTTTTGGAAATCCTCGAGATTGATACTATAATGTTTCATATACTTATATATTATGCATTTTGTGTTACTGTGATACTCTGATACTTATATATTATGTATTTTGTGATATTGTTTATGCCCATTTTGTGTGACTGTGATACTGTGATACTTTTATGATTGTGATACTTTTATTGTCTGTCTATAATATTTGTGTGTATTAATTGTATGACTGTGATACTCTGATACTTCATATTAAATATTGTTAATCCGGTGTTGAGTATTCCACCGAAGAGGTCGGCGAACCCATAAAATTCAACGGAGGGTTGCTCCGGGTCTATTTTTAATTAGAAATTTATAAATTACAGGAATAATAGTTTGGAACAATTCAGTTTTTTTTTAATTTTTTTGAAAATTTAGCGACGTATTTAGCGACGTTTAGCGACGTCTAGCGACATTTTTATAAGTCGCTAAACAAGTCGCTAATTAGCGACGTGTTAGAAGCCGTCGCTAACGACGTCGCTAAACGTCGCTAAATATGTCGCTATACGTCACAAATTGCTGATATGGCAGTACTACCAGGTCATTAAAGACGTCGCTGTTACGTCGCTATATAAGTCGCTAATAAGCGACGTTTAGCGACTTTAATAAACGTCGCTATTTAGTGACGCCGCGTCGCTACACGTCGCTACATTTAGCGACTCAATAAAGTCGCTAAAAACGTCGGAATAGCGACGTTTAGCGACGTTTTTTTGTTCAGCGACTTGGTATCTTCCGACTGCGTTACAACGTCGCTAATTACGTCGCTAAACATTTTTAGCGACGTTTTTTTGTCATTTGGCGACGTTTTTGGGCGTCGCTAATTTGACTTTTTTTGGTAGTGACCGCAAGTATGATTTACCAGGCCATTATACTCTTGTGCAAGTTTTTAAGCCGATCACATGTTAAAGCTAGTACTCACACACTTTGTCATTAGTATTTTTGTTCATTGTCATATTGTTCATTATTGTATTTATTCTAGTATTTACTTATTGTATATCTCTTGTATCTATTGTTGCATCTTGTATATTCACATCTATTTACTGTTATATAGTTTTTATCATTGATTAGAACTGCTGTTAGAGATGTACTCTGCTCCTTTTTTGACTGGATATATTTGTTTCAGATGACACTGAGGAGTGATACCCTACACATTATGGACCTCAGGATGTTGTGGGATTAGAGTCAGAGATCCTGTCTTAGGAGAGACTTATCCCGACTGAGACAGATGACCGGGGACTTATAGCTTCTTAGTATTCTTTTGTACTGGATTTGTCTCCAGCTTATTTGTTAGTATTTCTTCAGACTCATTATTGTTATTATTTTTGACTCATGAGTTGTATGTGACTATTCTAGTCTTTATCATATTCGTGCTCGTTTCCATCTTAGATCTGTGATTGAGTATATTGTTATTGTCGATGGTTCATTATATTGCTAGATAGATTACCCAGACAGCGTTCTACCTCCAATTTTGCGGCGTAGGCTGGACGTTGTTCCCAACTTGCATTCCTACATCAGGTGCGGGTCGTGACAATCATGAGGGAGATGTCCAGTGTAGGCAGCAAGCATAGGGGTGTGTTCTCAGGTGTTTATATTAGTAGTGAGGTCGGTTCTATTGTGGATTGGCAGAGAAGAGGCTATGGTAGGTTTGAATACAGGTCTTGTTATGCAAGTGTGTTTATTGTGGTTCCTGCAGTGAAGTAATAGCATTACCTATAAAGAAGAATAATAGCAGTAGCAGCTCAGGTGTTAAGAACCCACAGAAACACACCAATATGAGGACCATGCAGCAAATAGGTTCAGATGAAAGGAGGGGAGTTGGGTTTCAAGGTTTGACCACTATATTAATGCAAGAAAACAAGAGGAGTAGCTGAAGGTAATAAAAATAGCAGCAGTACAGTGAGGGGCAGATGGTACTTTGCATGTATCAATGAGTGTAAGTAAGGCGGATACCAGTGCCTGGAGTTGGAGTGTTGTACTATCTGTGTGCAGATATATATATATATATATATATATATATATATATATATATATGATGCCTTAGTGTTTCAATATGTGTCTGATATA
>JAYESA010002318.1:0-25733 GCA_036927795.1 Iris macrosiphon
ATGATCAAAACGGTCATGGATGGTGATTCTAAGCAGAAAGTGGTGCAAAACAAGTGTAGAATTGAGAAAACGAGCGTAGATAGGTGATTCTAACCGAAACTATTGTGTTAAATGTGCGTAGATTGGTGAAAACGAGTATAAACGGAAGATTCTATCCAAAATAAGGTATATTACTGGCCCGGATTGGTGAAACGAGTATAGAAATACGATATTGGCCGAAATAGGGCATCAGATGCTCACAGAATAGTTAGAACGATTATAAACGGGTGATTCGAACCGAAATATGGTATAGAATGCTGAAAACATGTTTAGATCGGTGATTCTAACCAAAATATCATACAAAACGGGCGTGGAATGGTGAAAATGAGTATGGATGGGTGATTCTAACTGAAATATGATAGCGTAGAATGGTTAAAACGAGTACATATGGGTGATTCTAACCGGAATATGGTTTAGGATAGGCATAGATTTGTGAAAACGAATATAGGTGGGTGATTCTAATTATGGTATAGAACGAGCTTAGATTGGTGAAAACAAGTATAAATAGGCGATTCTAGCAGAAATATAGAATAGAATGGGCGCAGGGTGATCAAAATGAGTATAGATGGATGGTTCTAACCGAAATGTGGTATAAAACAGCTGTAGGTTGGTGAAAACGAGCACAGATGTGTGATTCTAACCAAAACTGTGGTGTAGAACGGACGTAGAATGGTAAAAACGAGTATAGACGGGGAGATTCTAACCGAAATTAGGTATATAACTGGCCTAGGTTGTTGAAACGCGTATACAAATGAGATCATAACCGAAATAAGGTATCAAATGTGCTTGTGAAATGGTGAAAACGAGTGTAAACGGGTGATTTGAACCGAAATATGGTATAATATGATCGTAGAATAATGAAAACGAATTTAGATCATTGATTGTAATCGAAATATTGTATAAAACAGTGGCAGAATCTTGAAAACGAGCATAGATGGGTGATTCAAGCAGAATTATGGTGTAGAATGGGCACAGAATGGCGAAAACGAGTACAAATGAGATATTCTAACCGAAATAGGGTTTATGACTGGCATAGATTGGTGAAATACGATTATAACTGAAATAAGGCATCAAATGCTCGTAAAACGATGAAACCGGGTACAAATGGATGGTTCGAACCGAAATATGGTATAATATGATCGTAGGATGATGAAAACGAGTTTAGATTGCTGATTATAATCGAAATGTGGTATAGAACAGGGGTAGAATCGTGAAAACGAGTATAGATGAGTGCTTCTAACCGAAATATGGTGTAGAATGTGCGTAGATTCGTGGAAACGAGTATAGATGGGGGATTCCAACAAAAATAGGGTGAAAAAGTGGCGTGGATTTGCGGAAACGAGTACCGAAATGTGATTGTAATCGAAATAAGGTATCAAATGATCGTAGAATGGAGAAAACGGGTATATACGGGTGATTCGAACCAAAATATGGTATAATACGACCGTAGGATGATGAAAACGAGTTTAGATTATTGATTCTAATCGAAATGTGGTATAAAATAGGGGTAGAATCGTGAAAACGAGTATAGATGGGTGATTCTAAATAAAATATGGTGTAGAATGTGCGTAGATTGGGGAAAGCGAGTATAGATGGGTGATTCTAACCAAAATAGGGTATACAAGTGGTGTAGATTGGCGGAAACGGGTACTGGAAGGTGATTGTAATCGAATTAAGGTATCAAATGACCGTAGAATGGTGGAAAAGAGTATAAATGAGCGACTCTAACCGAAATAAGGTTTAGAATGAGCTTAGAACGCTGAAAACATGTTTAGATCGATGATTATAACCAGAATATGGTATGAAACGGACGTAGAATGGTGAAAGCGAGAGTATACATGGGTGATTCTAACCGAAATACGATACAGAATGAGTGTAGAATGGTTAAACGAGTATAGATGGGTGGTTCTTACCGAAATATGGTGTAGAATAGGCTTAGATTGGTAAAAACGAGTATAGATGGATGATTCTAACCGAAATTATGGTATAGAATGAGCTTAGATTGGTGAAAACAAGTATAAGTAGGTGACTCTAACTGAAATATGGAATAGAATGGGCTTAGGATGATCAAAACGGTCATGGATGGTGATTCTAAGCAGAAAGTGGTGCAAAACAAGTGTAGAATTGAGAAAACGAGCGTAGATAGGTGATTCTAACCGAAACTATTGTGTTAAATGTGCGTAGATTGGTGAAAACGAGTATAAACGGAAGATTCTATCCAAAATAAGGTATATTACTGGCCCGGATTGGTGAAACGAGTATAGAAATACGATATTGGCCGAAATAGGGCATCAGATGCTCACAGAATAGTTAGAACGATTATAAACGGGTGATTCGAACCGAAATATGGTATAGAATGCTGAAAACATGTTTAGATCGGTGATTCTAACCAAAATATCATACAAAACGGGCGTGGAATGGTGAAAATGAGTATGGATGGGTGATTCTAACTGAAATATGATAGCGTAGAATGGTTAAAACGAGTACATATGGGTGATTCTAACCGGAATATGGTTTAGGATAGGCATAGATTTGTGAAAACGAATATAGGTGGGTGATTCTAATTATGGTATAGAACGAGCTTAGATTGGTGAAAACAAGTATAAATAGGCGATTCTAGCAGAAATATAGAATAGAATGGGCGCAGGGTGATCAAAATGAGTATAGATGGATGGTTCTAACCGAAATGTGGTATAAAACAGCTGTAGGTTGGTGAAAACGAGCACAGATGTGTGATTCTAACCAAAACTGTGGTGTAGAACGGACGTAGAATGGTAAAAACGAGTATAGACGGGGAGATTCTAACCGAAATTAGGTATATAACTGGCCTAGGTTGTTGAAACGCGTATACAAATGAGATCATAACCGAAATAAGGTATCAAATGTGCTTGTGAAATGGTGAAAACGAGTGTAAACGGGTGATTTGAACCGAAATATGGTATAATATGATCGTAGAATAATGAAAACGAATTTAGATCATTGATTGTAATCGAAATATTGTATAAAACAGTGGCAGAATCTTGAAAACGAGCATAGATGGGTGATTCAAGCAGAATTATGGTGTAGAATGGGCACAGAATGGCGAAAACGAGTACAAATGAGATATTCTAACCGAAATAGGGTTTATGACTGGCATAGATTGGTGAAATACGATTATAACTGAAATAAGGCATCAAATGCTCGTAAAACGATGAAACCGGGTACAAATGGATGGTTCGAACCGAAATATGGTATAATATGATCGTAGGATGATGAAAACGAGTTTAGATTGCTGATTATAATCGAAATGTGGTATAGAACAGGGGTAGAATCGTGAAAACGAGTATAGATGAGTGCTTCTAACCGAAATATGGTGTAGAATGTGCGTAGATTCGTGGAAACGAGTATAGATGGGGGATTCCAACAAAAATAGGGTGAAAAAGTGGCGTGGATTTGCGGAAACGAGTACCGAAATGTGATTGTAATCGAAATAAGGTATCAAATGATCGTAGAATGGAGAAAACGGGTATATACGGGTGATTCGAACCAAAATATGGTATAATACGACCGTAGGATGATGAAAACGAGTTTAGATTATTGATTCTAATCGAAATGTGGTATAAAATAGGGGTAGAATCGTGAAAACGAGTATAGATGGGTGATTCTAAATAAAATATGGTGTAGAATGTGCGTAGATTGGGGAAAGCGAGTATAGATGGGTGATTCTAACCAAAATAGGGTATACAAGTGGTGTAGATTGGCGGAAACGGGTACTGGAAGGTGATTGTAATCGAATTAAGGTATCAAATGACCGTAGAATGGTGGAAAAGAGTATAAATGAGCGACTCTAACCGAAATAAGGTTTAGAATGAGCTTAGAACGCTGAAAACATGTTTAGATCGATGATTATAACCAGAATATGGTATGAAACGGACGTAGAATGGTGAAAGCGAGAGTATACATGGGTGATTCTAACCGAAATACGATACAGAATGAGTGTAGAATGGTTAAACGAGTATAGATGGGTGGTTCTTACCGAAATATGGTGTAGAATAGGCTTAGATTGGTAAAAACGAGTATAGATGGATGATTCTAACCGAAATTATGGTATAGAATGAGCTTAGATTGGTGAAAACAAGTATAAGTAGGTGACTCTAACTGAAATATGGAATAGAATGGGCTTAGGATGATCAAAACGGTCATGGATGGTGATTCTAAGCAGAAAGTGGTGCAAAACAAGTGTAGAATTGAGAAAACGAGCGTAGATAGGTGATTCTAACCGAAACTATTGTGTTAAATGTGCGTAGATTGGTGAAAACGAGTATAAACGGAAGATTCTATCCAAAATAAGGTATATTACTGGCCCGGATTGGTGAAACGAGTATAGAAATACGATATTGGCCGAAATAGGGCATCAGATGCTCACAGAATAGTTAGAACGATTATAAACGGGTGATTCGAACCGAAATATGGTATAGAATGCTGAAAACATGTTTAGATCGGTGATTCTAACCAAAATATCATACAAAACGGGCGTGGAATGGTGAAAATGAGTATGGATGGGTGATTCTAACTGAAATATGATAGCGTAGAATGGTTAAAACGAGTACATATGGGTGATTCTAACCGGAATATGGTTTAGGATAGGCATAGATTTGTGAAAACGAATATAGGTGGGTGATTCTAATTATGGTATAGAACGAGCTTAGATTGGTGAAAACAAGTATAAATAGGCGATTCTAGCAGAAATATAGAATAGAATGGGCGCAGGGTGATCAAAATGAGTATAGATGGATGGTTCTAACCGAAATGTGGTATAAAACAGCTGTAGGTTGGTGAAAACGAGCACAGATGTGTGATTCTAACCAAAACTGTGGTGTAGAACGGACGTAGAATGGTAAAAACGAGTATAGACGGGGAGATTCTAACCGAAATTAGGTATATAACTGGCCTAGGTTGTTGAAACGCGTATACAAATGAGATCATAACCGAAATAAGGTATCAAATGTGCTTGTGAAATGGTGAAAACGAGTGTAAACGGGTGATTTGAACCGAAATATGGTATAATATGATCGTAGAATAATGAAAACGAATTTAGATCATTGATTGTAATCGAAATATTGTATAAAACAGTGGCAGAATCTTGAAAACGAGCATAGATGGGTGATTCAAGCAGAATTATGGTGTAGAATGGGCACAGAATGGCGAAAACGAGTACAAATGAGATATTCTAACCGAAATAGGGTTTATGACTGGCATAGATTGGTGAAATACGATTATAACTGAAATAAGGCATCAAATGCTCGTAAAACGATGAAACCGGGTACAAATGGATGGTTCGAACCGAAATATGGTATAATATGATCGTAGGATGATGAAAACGAGTTTAGATTGCTGATTATAATCGAAATGTGGTATAGAACAGGGGTAGAATCGTGAAAACGAGTATAGATGAGTGCTTCTAACCGAAATATGGTGTAGAATGTGCGTAGATTCGTGGAAACGAGTATAGATGGGGGATTCCAACAAAAATAGGGTGAAAAAGTGGCGTGGATTTGCGGAAACGAGTACCGAAATGTGATTGTAATCGAAATAAGGTATCAAATGATCGTAGAATGGAGAAAACGGGTATATACGGGTGATTCGAACCAAAATATGGTATAATACGACCGTAGGATGATGAAAACGAGTTTAGATTATTGATTCTAATCGAAATGTGGTATAAAATAGGGGTAGAATCGTGAAAACGAGTATAGATGGGTGATTCTAAATAAAATATGGTGTAGAATGTGCGTAGATTGGGGAAAGCGAGTATAGATGGGTGATTCTAACCAAAATAGGGTATACAAGTGGTGTAGATTGGCGGAAACGGGTACTGGAAGGTGATTGTAATCGAATTAAGGTATCAAATGACCGTAGAATGGTGGAAAAGAGTATAAATGAGCGACTCTAACCGAAATAAGGTTTAGAATGAGCTTAGAACGCTGAAAACATGTTTAGATCGATGATTATAACCAGAATATGGTATGAAACGGACGTAGAATGGTGAAAGCGAGAGTATACATGGGTGATTCTAACCGAAATACGATACAGAATGAGTGTAGAATGGTTAAACGAGTATAGATGGGTGGTTCTTACCGAAATATGGTGTAGAATAGGCTTAGATTGGTAAAAACGAGTATAGATGGATGATTCTAACCGAAATTATGGTATAGAATGAGCTTAGATTGGTGAAAACAAGTATAAGTAGGTGACTCTAACTGAAATATGGAATAGAATGGGCTTAGGATGATCAAAACGGTCATGGATGGTGATTCTAAGCAGAAAGTGGTGCAAAACAAGTGTAGAATTGAGAAAACGAGCGTAGATAGGTGATTCTAACCGAAACTATTGTGTTAAATGTGCGTAGATTGGTGAAAACGAGTATAAACGGAAGATTCTATCCAAAATAAGGTATATTACTGGCCCGGATTGGTGAAACGAGTATAGAAATACGATATTGGCCGAAATAGGGCATCAGATGCTCACAGAATAGTTAGAACGATTATAAACGGGTGATTCGAACCGAAATATGGTATAGAATGCTGAAAACATGTTTAGATCGGTGATTCTAACCAAAATATCATACAAAACGGGCGTGGAATGGTGAAAATGAGTATGGATGGGTGATTCTAACTGAAATATGATAGCGTAGAATGGTTAAAACGAGTACATATGGGTGATTCTAACCGGAATATGGTTTAGGATAGGCATAGATTTGTGAAAACGAATATAGGTGGGTGATTCTAATTATGGTATAGAACGAGCTTAGATTGGTGAAAACAAGTATAAATAGGCGATTCTAGCAGAAATATAGAATAGAATGGGCGCAGGGTGATCAAAATGAGTATAGATGGATGGTTCTAACCGAAATGTGGTATAAAACAGCTGTAGGTTGGTGAAAACGAGCACAGATGTGTGATTCTAACCAAAACTGTGGTGTAGAACGGACGTAGAATGGTAAAAACGAGTATAGACGGGGAGATTCTAACCGAAATTAGGTATATAACTGGCCTAGGTTGTTGAAACGCGTATACAAATGAGATCATAACCGAAATAAGGTATCAAATGTGCTTGTGAAATGGTGAAAACGAGTGTAAACGGGTGATTTGAACCGAAATATGGTATAATATGATCGTAGAATAATGAAAACGAATTTAGATCATTGATTGTAATCGAAATATTGTATAAAACAGTGGCAGAATCTTGAAAACGAGCATAGATGGGTGATTCAAGCAGAATTATGGTGTAGAATGGGCACAGAATGGCGAAAACGAGTACAAATGAGATATTCTAACCGAAATAGGGTTTATGACTGGCATAGATTGGTGAAATACGATTATAACTGAAATAAGGCATCAAATGCTCGTAAAACGATGAAACCGGGTACAAATGGATGGTTCGAACCGAAATATGGTATAATATGATCGTAGGATGATGAAAACGAGTTTAGATTGCTGATTATAATCGAAATGTGGTATAGAACAGGGGTAGAATCGTGAAAACGAGTATAGATGAGTGCTTCTAACCGAAATATGGTGTAGAATGTGCGTAGATTCGTGGAAACGAGTATAGATGGGGGATTCCAACAAAAATAGGGTGAAAAAGTGGCGTGGATTTGCGGAAACGAGTACCGAAATGTGATTGTAATCGAAATAAGGTATCAAATGATCGTAGAATGGAGAAAACGGGTATATACGGGTGATTCGAACCAAAATATGGTATAATACGACCGTAGGATGATGAAAACGAGTTTAGATTATTGATTCTAATCGAAATGTGGTATAAAATAGGGGTAGAATCGTGAAAACGAGTATAGATGGGTGATTCTAAATAAAATATGGTGTAGAATGTGCGTAGATTGGGGAAAGCGAGTATAGATGGGTGATTCTAACCAAAATAGGGTATACAAGTGGTGTAGATTGGCGGAAACGGGTACTGGAAGGTGATTGTAATCGAATTAAGGTATCAAATGACCGTAGAATGGTGGAAAAGAGTATAAATGAGCGACTCTAACCGAAATAAGGTTTAGAATGAGCTTAGAACGCTGAAAACATGTTTAGATCGATGATTATAACCAGAATATGGTATGAAACGGACGTAGAATGGTGAAAGCGAGAGTATACATGGGTGATTCTAACCGAAATACGATACAGAATGAGTGTAGAATGGTTAAACGAGTATAGATGGGTGGTTCTTACCGAAATATGGTGTAGAATAGGCTTAGATTGGTAAAAACGAGTATAGATGGATGATTCTAACCGAAATTATGGTATAGAATGAGCTTAGATTGGTGAAAACAAGTATAAGTAGGTGACTCTAACTGAAATATGGAATAGAATGGGCTTAGGATGATCAAAACGGTCATGGATGGTGATTCTAAGCAGAAAGTGGTGCAAAACAAGTGTAGAATTGAGAAAACGAGCGTAGATAGGTGATTCTAACCGAAACTATTGTGTTAAATGTGCGTAGATTGGTGAAAACGAGTATAAACGGAAGATTCTATCCAAAATAAGGTATATTACTGGCCCGGATTGGTGAAACGAGTATAGAAATACGATATTGGCCGAAATAGGGCATCAGATGCTCACAGAATAGTTAGAACGATTATAAACGGGTGATTCGAACCGAAATATGGTATAGAATGCTGAAAACATGTTTAGATCGGTGATTCTAACCAAAATATCATACAAAACGGGCGTGGAATGGTGAAAATGAGTATGGATGGGTGATTCTAACTGAAATATGATAGCGTAGAATGGTTAAAACGAGTACATATGGGTGATTCTAACCGGAATATGGTTTAGGATAGGCATAGATTTGTGAAAACGAATATAGGTGGGTGATTCTAATTATGGTATAGAACGAGCTTAGATTGGTGAAAACAAGTATAAATAGGCGATTCTAGCAGAAATATAGAATAGAATGGGCGCAGGGTGATCAAAATGAGTATAGATGGATGGTTCTAACCGAAATGTGGTATAAAACAGCTGTAGGTTGGTGAAAACGAGCACAGATGTGTGATTCTAACCAAAACTGTGGTGTAGAACGGACGTAGAATGGTAAAAACGAGTATAGACGGGGAGATTCTAACCGAAATTAGGTATATAACTGGCCTAGGTTGTTGAAACGCGTATACAAATGAGATCATAACCGAAATAAGGTATCAAATGTGCTTGTGAAATGGTGAAAACGAGTGTAAACGGGTGATTTGAACCGAAATATGGTATAATATGATCGTAGAATAATGAAAACGAATTTAGATCATTGATTGTAATCGAAATATTGTATAAAACAGTGGCAGAATCTTGAAAACGAGCATAGATGGGTGATTCAAGCAGAATTATGGTGTAGAATGGGCACAGAATGGCGAAAACGAGTACAAATGAGATATTCTAACCGAAATAGGGTTTATGACTGGCATAGATTGGTGAAATACGATTATAACTGAAATAAGGCATCAAATGCTCGTAAAACGATGAAACCGGGTACAAATGGATGGTTCGAACCGAAATATGGTATAATATGATCGTAGGATGATGAAAACGAGTTTAGATTGCTGATTATAATCGAAATGTGGTATAGAACAGGGGTAGAATCGTGAAAACGAGTATAGATGAGTGCTTCTAACCGAAATATGGTGTAGAATGTGCGTAGATTCGTGGAAACGAGTATAGATGGGGGATTCCAACAAAAATAGGGTGAAAAAGTGGCGTGGATTTGCGGAAACGAGTACCGAAATGTGATTGTAATCGAAATAAGGTATCAAATGATCGTAGAATGGAGAAAACGGGTATATACGGGTGATTCGAACCAAAATATGGTATAATACGACCGTAGGATGATGAAAACGAGTTTAGATTATTGATTCTAATCGAAATGTGGTATAAAATAGGGGTAGAATCGTGAAAACGAGTATAGATGGGTGATTCTAAATAAAATATGGTGTAGAATGTGCGTAGATTGGGGAAAGCGAGTATAGATGGGTGATTCTAACCAAAATAGGGTATACAAGTGGTGTAGATTGGCGGAAACGGGTACTGGAAGGTGATTGTAATCGAATTAAGGTATCAAATGACCGTAGAATGGTGGAAAAGAGTATAAATGAGCGACTCTAACCGAAATAAGGTTTAGAATGAGCTTAGAACGCTGAAAACATGTTTAGATCGATGATTATAACCAGAATATGGTATGAAACGGACGTAGAATGGTGAAAGCGAGAGTATACATGGGTGATTCTAACCGAAATACGATACAGAATGAGTGTAGAATGGTTAAACGAGTATAGATGGGTGGTTCTTACCGAAATATGGTGTAGAATAGGCTTAGATTGGTAAAAACGAGTATAGATGGATGATTCTAACCGAAATTATGGTATAGAATGAGCTTAGATTGGTGAAAACAAGTATAAGTAGGTGACTCTAACTGAAATATGGAATAGAATGGGCTTAGGATGATCAAAACGGTCATGGATGGTGATTCTAAGCAGAAAGTGGTGCAAAACAAGTGTAGAATTGAGAAAACGAGCGTAGATAGGTGATTCTAACCGAAACTATTGTGTTAAATGTGCGTAGATTGGTGAAAACGAGTATAAACGGAAGATTCTATCCAAAATAAGGTATATTACTGGCCCGGATTGGTGAAACGAGTATAGAAATACGATATTGGCCGAAATAGGGCATCAGATGCTCACAGAATAGTTAGAACGATTATAAACGGGTGATTCGAACCGAAATATGGTATAGAATGCTGAAAACATGTTTAGATCGGTGATTCTAACCAAAATATCATACAAAACGGGCGTGGAATGGTGAAAATGAGTATGGATGGGTGATTCTAACTGAAATATGATAGCGTAGAATGGTTAAAACGAGTACATATGGGTGATTCTAACCGGAATATGGTTTAGGATAGGCATAGATTTGTGAAAACGAATATAGGTGGGTGATTCTAATTATGGTATAGAACGAGCTTAGATTGGTGAAAACAAGTATAAATAGGCGATTCTAGCAGAAATATAGAATAGAATGGGCGCAGGGTGATCAAAATGAGTATAGATGGATGGTTCTAACCGAAATGTGGTATAAAACAGCTGTAGGTTGGTGAAAACGAGCACAGATGTGTGATTCTAACCAAAACTGTGGTGTAGAACGGACGTAGAATGGTAAAAACGAGTATAGACGGGGAGATTCTAACCGAAATTAGGTATATAACTGGCCTAGGTTGTTGAAACGCGTATACAAATGAGATCATAACCGAAATAAGGTATCAAATGTGCTTGTGAAATGGTGAAAACGAGTGTAAACGGGTGATTTGAACCGAAATATGGTATAATATGATCGTAGAATAATGAAAACGAATTTAGATCATTGATTGTAATCGAAATATTGTATAAAACAGTGGCAGAATCTTGAAAACGAGCATAGATGGGTGATTCAAGCAGAATTATGGTGTAGAATGGGCACAGAATGGCGAAAACGAGTACAAATGAGATATTCTAACCGAAATAGGGTTTATGACTGGCATAGATTGGTGAAATACGATTATAACTGAAATAAGGCATCAAATGCTCGTAAAACGATGAAACCGGGTACAAATGGATGGTTCGAACCGAAATATGGTATAATATGATCGTAGGATGATGAAAACGAGTTTAGATTGCTGATTATAATCGAAATGTGGTATAGAACAGGGGTAGAATCGTGAAAACGAGTATAGATGAGTGCTTCTAACCGAAATATGGTGTAGAATGTGCGTAGATTCGTGGAAACGAGTATAGATGGGGGATTCCAACAAAAATAGGGTGAAAAAGTGGCGTGGATTTGCGGAAACGAGTACCGAAATGTGATTGTAATCGAAATAAGGTATCAAATGATCGTAGAATGGAGAAAACGGGTATATACGGGTGATTCGAACCAAAATATGGTATAATACGACCGTAGGATGATGAAAACGAGTTTAGATTATTGATTCTAATCGAAATGTGGTATAAAATAGGGGTAGAATCGTGAAAACGAGTATAGATGGGTGATTCTAAATAAAATATGGTGTAGAATGTGCGTAGATTGGGGAAAGCGAGTATAGATGGGTGATTCTAACCAAAATAGGGTATACAAGTGGTGTAGATTGGCGGAAACGGGTACTGGAAGGTGATTGTAATCGAATTAAGGTATCAAATGACCGTAGAATGGTGGAAAAGAGTATAAATGAGCGACTCTAACCGAAATAAGGTTTAGAATGAGCTTAGAACGCTGAAAACATGTTTAGATCGATGATTATAACCAGAATATGGTATGAAACGGACGTAGAATGGTGAAAGCGAGAGTATACATGGGTGATTCTAACCGAAATACGATACAGAATGAGTGTAGAATGGTTAAACGAGTATAGATGGGTGGTTCTTACCGAAATATGGTGTAGAATAGGCTTAGATTGGTAAAAACGAGTATAGATGGATGATTCTAACCGAAATTATGGTATAGAATGAGCTTAGATTGGTGAAAACAAGTATAAGTAGGTGACTCTAACTGAAATATGGAATAGAATGGGCTTAGGATGATCAAAACGGTCATGGATGGTGATTCTAAGCAGAAAGTGGTGCAAAACAAGTGTAGAATTGAGAAAACGAGCGTAGATAGGTGATTCTAACCGAAACTATTGTGTTAAATGTGCGTAGATTGGTGAAAACGAGTATAAACGGAAGATTCTATCCAAAATAAGGTATATTACTGGCCCGGATTGGTGAAACGAGTATAGAAATACGATATTGGCCGAAATAGGGCATCAGATGCTCACAGAATAGTTAGAACGATTATAAACGGGTGATTCGAACCGAAATATGGTATAGAATGCTGAAAACATGTTTAGATCGGTGATTCTAACCAAAATATCATACAAAACGGGCGTGGAATGGTGAAAATGAGTATGGATGGGTGATTCTAACTGAAATATGATAGCGTAGAATGGTTAAAACGAGTACATATGGGTGATTCTAACCGGAATATGGTTTAGGATAGGCATAGATTTGTGAAAACGAATATAGGTGGGTGATTCTAATTATGGTATAGAACGAGCTTAGATTGGTGAAAACAAGTATAAATAGGCGATTCTAGCAGAAATATAGAATAGAATGGGCGCAGGGTGATCAAAATGAGTATAGATGGATGGTTCTAACCGAAATGTGGTATAAAACAGCTGTAGGTTGGTGAAAACGAGCACAGATGTGTGATTCTAACCAAAACTGTGGTGTAGAACGGACGTAGAATGGTAAAAACGAGTATAGACGGGGAGATTCTAACCGAAATTAGGTATATAACTGGCCTAGGTTGTTGAAACGCGTATACAAATGAGATCATAACCGAAATAAGGTATCAAATGTGCTTGTGAAATGGTGAAAACGAGTGTAAACGGGTGATTTGAACCGAAATATGGTATAATATGATCGTAGAATAATGAAAACGAATTTAGATCATTGATTGTAATCGAAATATTGTATAAAACAGTGGCAGAATCTTGAAAACGAGCATAGATGGGTGATTCAAGCAGAATTATGGTGTAGAATGGGCACAGAATGGCGAAAACGAGTACAAATGAGATATTCTAACCGAAATAGGGTTTATGACTGGCATAGATTGGTGAAATACGATTATAACTGAAATAAGGCATCAAATGCTCGTAAAACGATGAAACCGGGTACAAATGGATGGTTCGAACCGAAATATGGTATAATATGATCGTAGGATGATGAAAACGAGTTTAGATTGCTGATTATAATCGAAATGTGGTATAGAACAGGGGTAGAATCGTGAAAACGAGTATAGATGAGTGCTTCTAACCGAAATATGGTGTAGAATGTGCGTAGATTCGTGGAAACGAGTATAGATGGGGGATTCCAACAAAAATAGGGTGAAAAAGTGGCGTGGATTTGCGGAAACGAGTACCGAAATGTGATTGTAATCGAAATAAGGTATCAAATGATCGTAGAATGGAGAAAACGGGTATATACGGGTGATTCGAACCAAAATATGGTATAATACGACCGTAGGATGATGAAAACGAGTTTAGATTATTGATTCTAATCGAAATGTGGTATAAAATAGGGGTAGAATCGTGAAAACGAGTATAGATGGGTGATTCTAAATAAAATATGGTGTAGAATGTGCGTAGATTGGGGAAAGCGAGTATAGATGGGTGATTCTAACCAAAATAGGGTATACAAGTGGTGTAGATTGGCGGAAACGGGTACTGGAAGGTGATTGTAATCGAATTAAGGTATCAAATGACCGTAGAATGGTGGAAAAGAGTATAAATGAGCGACTCTAACCGAAATAAGGTTTAGAATGAGCTTAGAACGCTGAAAACATGTTTAGATCGATGATTATAACCAGAATATGGTATGAAACGGACGTAGAATGGTGAAAGCGAGAGTATACATGGGTGATTCTAACCGAAATACGATACAGAATGAGTGTAGAATGGTTAAACGAGTATAGATGGGTGGTTCTTACCGAAATATGGTGTAGAATAGGCTTAGATTGGTAAAAACGAGTATAGATGGATGATTCTAACCGAAATTATGGTATAGAATGAGCTTAGATTGGTGAAAACAAGTATAAGTAGGTGACTCTAACTGAAATATGGAATAGAATGGGCTTAGGATGATCAAAACGGTCATGGATGGTGATTCTAAGCAGAAAGTGGTGCAAAACAAGTGTAGAATTGAGAAAACGAGCGTAGATAGGTGATTCTAACCGAAACTATTGTGTTAAATGTGCGTAGATTGGTGAAAACGAGTATAAACGGAAGATTCTATCCAAAATAAGGTATATTACTGGCCCGGATTGGTGAAACGAGTATAGAAATACGATATTGGCCGAAATAGGGCATCAGATGCTCACAGAATAGTTAGAACGATTATAAACGGGTGATTCGAACCGAAATATGGTATAGAATGCTGAAAACATGTTTAGATCGGTGATTCTAACCAAAATATCATACAAAACGGGCGTGGAATGGTGAAAATGAGTATGGATGGGTGATTCTAACTGAAATATGATAGCGTAGAATGGTTAAAACGAGTACATATGGGTGATTCTAACCGGAATATGGTTTAGGATAGGCATAGATTTGTGAAAACGAATATAGGTGGGTGATTCTAATTATGGTATAGAACGAGCTTAGATTGGTGAAAACAAGTATAAATAGGCGATTCTAGCAGAAATATAGAATAGAATGGGCGCAGGGTGATCAAAATGAGTATAGATGGATGGTTCTAACCGAAATGTGGTATAAAACAGCTGTAGGTTGGTGAAAACGAGCACAGATGTGTGATTCTAACCAAAACTGTGGTGTAGAACGGACGTAGAATGGTAAAAACGAGTATAGACGGGGAGATTCTAACCGAAATTAGGTATATAACTGGCCTAGGTTGTTGAAACGCGTATACAAATGAGATCATAACCGAAATAAGGTATCAAATGTGCTTGTGAAATGGTGAAAACGAGTGTAAACGGGTGATTTGAACCGAAATATGGTATAATATGATCGTAGAATAATGAAAACGAATTTAGATCATTGATTGTAATCGAAATATTGTATAAAACAGTGGCAGAATCTTGAAAACGAGCATAGATGGGTGATTCAAGCAGAATTATGGTGTAGAATGGGCACAGAATGGCGAAAACGAGTACAAATGAGATATTCTAACCGAAATAGGGTTTATGACTGGCATAGATTGGTGAAATACGATTATAACTGAAATAAGGCATCAAATGCTCGTAAAACGATGAAACCGGGTACAAATGGATGGTTCGAACCGAAATATGGTATAATATGATCGTAGGATGATGAAAACGAGTTTAGATTGCTGATTATAATCGAAATGTGGTATAGAACAGGGGTAGAATCGTGAAAACGAGTATAGATGAGTGCTTCTAACCGAAATATGGTGTAGAATGTGCGTAGATTCGTGGAAACGAGTATAGATGGGGGATTCCAACAAAAATAGGGTGAAAAAGTGGCGTGGATTTGCGGAAACGAGTACCGAAATGTGATTGTAATCGAAATAAGGTATCAAATGATCGTAGAATGGAGAAAACGGGTATATACGGGTGATTCGAACCAAAATATGGTATAATACGACCGTAGGATGATGAAAACGAGTTTAGATTATTGATTCTAATCGAAATGTGGTATAAAATAGGGGTAGAATCGTGAAAACGAGTATAGATGGGTGATTCTAAATAAAATATGGTGTAGAATGTGCGTAGATTGGGGAAAGCGAGTATAGATGGGTGATTCTAACCAAAATAGGGTATACAAGTGGTGTAGATTGGCGGAAACGGGTACTGGAAGGTGATTGTAATCGAATTAAGGTATCAAATGACCGTAGAATGGTGGAAAAGAGTATAAATGAGCGACTCTAACCGAAATAAGGTTTAGAATGAGCTTAGAACGCTGAAAACATGTTTAGATCGATGATTATAACCAGAATATGGTATGAAACGGACGTAGAATGGTGAAAGCGAGAGTATACATGGGTGATTCTAACCGAAATACGATACAGAATGAGTGTAGAATGGTTAAACGAGTATAGATGGGTGGTTCTTACCGAAATATGGTGTAGAATAGGCTTAGATTGGTAAAAACGAGTATAGATGGATGATTCTAACCGAAATTATGGTATAGAATGAGCTTAGATTGGTGAAAACAAGTATAAGTAGGTGACTCTAACTGAAATATGGAATAGAATGGGCTTAGGATGATCAAAACGGTCATGGATGGTGATTCTAAGCAGAAAGTGGTGCAAAACAAGTGTAGAATTGAGAAAACGAGCGTAGATAGGTGATTCTAACCGAAACTATTGTGTTAAATGTGCGTAGATTGGTGAAAACGAGTATAAACGGAAGATTCTATCCAAAATAAGGTATATTACTGGCCCGGATTGGTGAAACGAGTATAGAAATACGATATTGGCCGAAATAGGGCATCAGATGCTCACAGAATAGTTAGAACGATTATAAACGGGTGATTCGAACCGAAATATGGTATAGAATGCTGAAAACATGTTTAGATCGGTGATTCTAACCAAAATATCATACAAAACGGGCGTGGAATGGTGAAAATGAGTATGGATGGGTGATTCTAACTGAAATATGATAGCGTAGAATGGTTAAAACGAGTACATATGGGTGATTCTAACCGGAATATGGTTTAGGATAGGCATAGATTTGTGAAAACGAATATAGGTGGGTGATTCTAATTATGGTATAGAACGAGCTTAGATTGGTGAAAACAAGTATAAATAGGCGATTCTAGCAGAAATATAGAATAGAATGGGCGCAGGGTGATCAAAATGAGTATAGATGGATGGTTCTAACCGAAATGTGGTATAAAACAGCTGTAGGTTGGTGAAAACGAGCACAGATGTGTGATTCTAACCAAAACTGTGGTGTAGAACGGACGTAGAATGGTAAAAACGAGTATAGACGGGGAGATTCTAACCGAAATTAGGTATATAACTGGCCTAGGTTGTTGAAACGCGTATACAAATGAGATCATAACCGAAATAAGGTATCAAATGTGCTTGTGAAATGGTGAAAACGAGTGTAAACGGGTGATTTGAACCGAAATATGGTATAATATGATCGTAGAATAATGAAAACGAATTTAGATCATTGATTGTAATCGAAATATTGTATAAAACAGTGGCAGAATCTTGAAAACGAGCATAGATGGGTGATTCAAGCAGAATTATGGTGTAGAATGGGCACAGAATGGCGAAAACGAGTACAAATGAGATATTCTAACCGAAATAGGGTTTATGACTGGCATAGATTGGTGAAATACGATTATAACTGAAATAAGGCATCAAATGCTCGTAAAACGATGAAACCGGGTACAAATGGATGGTTCGAACCGAAATATGGTATAATATGATCGTAGGATGATGAAAACGAGTTTAGATTGCTGATTATAATCGAAATGTGGTATAGAACAGGGGTAGAATCGTGAAAACGAGTATAGATGAGTGCTTCTAACCGAAATATGGTGTAGAATGTGCGTAGATTCGTGGAAACGAGTATAGATGGGGGATTCCAACAAAAATAGGGTGAAAAAGTGGCGTGGATTTGCGGAAACGAGTACCGAAATGTGATTGTAATCGAAATAAGGTATCAAATGATCGTAGAATGGAGAAAACGGGTATATACGGGTGATTCGAACCAAAATATGGTATAATACGACCGTAGGATGATGAAAACGAGTTTAGATTATTGATTCTAATCGAAATGTGGTATAAAATAGGGGTAGAATCGTGAAAACGAGTATAGATGGGTGATTCTAAATAAAATATGGTGTAGAATGTGCGTAGATTGGGGAAAGCGAGTATAGATGGGTGATTCTAACCAAAATAGGGTATACAAGTGGTGTAGATTGGCGGAAACGGGTACTGGAAGGTGATTGTAATCGAATTAAGGTATCAAATGACCGTAGAATGGTGGAAAAGAGTATAAATGAGCGACTCTAACCGAAATAAGGTTTAGAATGAGCTTAGAACGCTGAAAACATGTTTAGATCGATGATTATAACCAGAATATGGTATGAAACGGACGTAGAATGGTGAAAGCGAGAGTATACATGGGTGATTCTAACCGAAATACGATACAGAATGAGTGTAGAATGGTTAAACGAGTATAGATGGGTGGTTCTTACCGAAATATGGTGTAGAATAGGCTTAGATTGGTAAAAACGAGTATAGATGGATGATTCTAACCGAAATTATGGTATAGAATGAGCTTAGATTGGTGAAAACAAGTATAAGTAGGTGACTCTAACTGAAATATGGAATAGAATGGGCTTAGGATGATCAAAACGGTCATGGATGGTGATTCTAAGCAGAAAGTGGTGCAAAACAAGTGTAGAATTGAGAAAACGAGCGTAGATAGGTGATTCTAACCGAAACTATTGTGTTAAATGTGCGTAGATTGGTGAAAACGAGTATAAACGGAAGATTCTATCCAAAATAAGGTATATTACTGGCCCGGATTGGTGAAACGAGTATAGAAATACGATATTGGCCGAAATAGGGCATCAGATGCTCACAGAATAGTTAGAACGATTATAAACGGGTGATTCGAACCGAAATATGGTATAGAATGCTGAAAACATGTTTAGATCGGTGATTCTAACCAAAATATCATACAAAACGGGCGTGGAATGGTGAAAATGAGTATGGATGGGTGATTCTAACTGAAATATGATAGCGTAGAATGGTTAAAACGAGTACATATGGGTGATTCTAACCGGAATATGGTTTAGGATAGGCATAGATTTGTGAAAACGAATATAGGTGGGTGATTCTAATTATGGTATAGAACGAGCTTAGATTGGTGAAAACAAGTATAAATAGGCGATTCTAGCAGAAATATAGAATAGAATGGGCGCAGGGTGATCAAAATGAGTATAGATGGATGGTTCTAACCGAAATGTGGTATAAAACAGCTGTAGGTTGGTGAAAACGAGCACAGATGTGTGATTCTAACCAAAACTGTGGTGTAGAACGGACGTAGAATGGTAAAAACGAGTATAGACGGGGAGATTCTAACCGAAATTAGGTATATAACTGGCCTAGGTTGTTGAAACGCGTATACAAATGAGATCATAACCGAAATAAGGTATCAAATGTGCTTGTGAAATGGTGAAAACGAGTGTAAACGGGTGATTTGAACCGAAATATGGTATAATATGATCGTAGAATAATGAAAACGAATTTAGATCATTGATTGTAATCGAAATATTGTATAAAACAGTGGCAGAATCTTGAAAACGAGCATAGATGGGTGATTCAAGCAGAATTATGGTGTAGAATGGGCACAGAATGGCGAAAACGAGTACAAATGAGATATTCTAACCGAAATAGGGTTTATGACTGGCATAGATTGGTGAAATACGATTATAACTGAAATAAGGCATCAAATGCTCGTAAAACGATGAAACCGGGTACAAATGGATGGTTCGAACCGAAATATGGTATAATATGATCGTAGGATGATGAAAACGAGTTTAGATTGCTGATTATAATCGAAATGTGGTATAGAACAGGGGTAGAATCGTGAAAACGAGTATAGATGAGTGCTTCTAACCGAAATATGGTGTAGAATGTGCGTAGATTCGTGGAAACGAGTATAGATGGGGGATTCCAACAAAAATAGGGTGAAAAAGTGGCGTGGATTTGCGGAAACGAGTACCGAAATGTGATTGTAATCGAAATAAGGTATCAAATGATCGTAGAATGGAGAAAACGGGTATATACGGGTGATTCGAACCAAAATATGGTATAATACGACCGTAGGATGATGAAAACGAGTTTAGATTATTGATTCTAATCGAAATGTGGTATAAAATAGGGGTAGAATCGTGAAAACGAGTATAGATGGGTGATTCTAAATAAAATATGGTGTAGAATGTGCGTAGATTGGGGAAAGCGAGTATAGATGGGTGATTCTAACCAAAATAGGGTATACAAGTGGTGTAGATTGGCGGAAACGGGTACTGGAAGGTGATTGTAATCGAATTAAGGTATCAAATGACCGTAGAATGGTGGAAAAGAGTATAAATGAGCGACTCTAACCGAAATAAGGTTTAGAATGAGCTTAGAACGCTGAAAACATGTTTAGATCGATGATTATAACCAGAATATGGTATGAAACGGACGTAGAATGGTGAAAGCGAGAGTATACATGGGTGATTCTAACCGAAATACGATACAGAATGAGTGTAGAATGGTTAAACGAGTATAGATGGGTGGTTCTTACCGAAATATGGTGTAGAATAGGCTTAGATTGGTAAAAACGAGTATAGATGGATGATTCTAACCGAAATTATGGTATAGAATGAGCTTAGATTGGTGAAAACAAGTATAAGTAGGTGACTCTAACTGAAATATGGAATAGAATGGGCTTAGGATGATCAAAACGGTCATGGATGGTGATTCTAAGCAGAAAGTGGTGCAAAACAAGTGTAGAATTGAGAAAACGAGCGTAGATAGGTGATTCTAACCGAAACTATTGTGTTAAATGTGCGTAGATTGGTGAAAACGAGTATAAACGGAAGATTCTATCCAAAATAAGGTATATTACTGGCCCGGATTGGTGAAACGAGTATAGAAATACGATATTGGCCGAAATAGGGCATCAGATGCTCACAGAATAGTTAGAACGATTATAAACGGGTGATTCGAACCGAAATATGGTATAGAATGCTGAAAACATGTTTAGATCGGTGATTCTAACCAAAATATCATACAAAACGGGCGTGGAATGGTGAAAATGAGTATGGATGGGTGATTCTAACTGAAATATGATAGCGTAGAATGGTTAAAACGAGTACATATGGGTGATTCTAACCGGAATATGGTTTAGGATAGGCATAGATTTGTGAAAACGAATATAGGTGGGTGATTCTAATTATGGTATAGAACGAGCTTAGATTGGTGAAAACAAGTATAAATAGGCGATTCTAGCAGAAATATAGAATAGAATGGGCGCAGGGTGATCAAAATGAGTATAGATGGATGGTTCTAACCGAAATGTGGTATAAAACAGCTGTAGGTTGGTGAAAACGAGCACAGATGTGTGATTCTAACCAAAACTGTGGTGTAGAACGGACGTAGAATGGTAAAAACGAGTATAGACGGGGAGATTCTAACCGAAATTAGGTATATAACTGGCCTAGGTTGTTGAAACGCGTATACAAATGAGATCATAACCGAAATAAGGTATCAAATGTGCTTGTGAAATGGTGAAAACGAGTGTAAACGGGTGATTTGAACCGAAATATGGTATAATATGATCGTAGAATAATGAAAACGAATTTAGATCATTGATTGTAATCGAAATATTGTATAAAACAGTGGCAGAATCTTGAAAACGAGCATAGATGGGTGATTCAAGCAGAATTATGGTGTAGAATGGGCACAGAATGGCGAAAACGAGTACAAATGAGATATTCTAACCGAAATAGGGTTTATGACTGGCATAGATTGGTGAAATACGATTATAACTGAAATAAGGCATCAAATGCTCGTAAAACGATGAAACCGGGTACAAATGGATGGTTCGAACCGAAATATGGTATAATATGATCGTAGGATGATGAAAACGAGTTTAGATTGCTGATTATAATCGAAATGTGGTATAGAACAGGGGTAGAATCGTGAAAACGAGTATAGATGAGTGCTTCTAACCGAAATATGGTGTAGAATGTGCGTAGATTCGTGGAAACGAGTATAGATGGGGGATTCCAACAAAAATAGGGTGAAAAAGTGGCGTGGATTTGCGGAAACGAGTACCGAAATGTGATTGTAATCGAAATAAGGTATCAAATGATCGTAGAATGGAGAAAACGGGTATATACGGGTGATTCGAACCAAAATATGGTATAATACGACCGTAGGATGATGAAAACGAGTTTAGATTATTGATTCTAATCGAAATGTGGTATAAAATAGGGGTAGAATCGTGAAAACGAGTATAGATGGGTGATTCTAAATAAAATATGGTGTAGAATGTGCGTAGATTGGGGAAAGCGAGTATAGATGGGTGATTCTAACCAAAATAGGGTATACAAGTGGTGTAGATTGGCGGAAACGGGTACTGGAAGGTGATTGTAATCGAATTAAGGTATCAAATGACCGTAGAATGGTGGAAAAGAGTATAAATGAGCGACTCTAACCGAAATAAGGTTTAGAATGAGCTTAGAACGCTGAAAACATGTTTAGATCGATGATTATAACCAGAATATGGTATGAAACGGACGTAGAATGGTGAAAGCGAGAGTATACATGGGTGATTCTAACCGAAATACGATACAGAATGAGTGTAGAATGGTTAAACGAGTATAGATGGGTGGTTCTTACCGAAATATGGTGTAGAATAGGATTAGATTGGTAAAAACGAGTATAGATGGATGATTCTAACTGAAATTATAGTATAGAATGAGCTTAGATTGGTGAAAACAAGTATAAGTAGGTGACTCTAACCGAAATATGGAATAGAATGGGCGTAGGATGATCAAAACGGTCATGGATGGTGATTCTAAGCAGAAAGTGGTACAAAACAAGTGTAGAATTGAGAAAACGAGCATAGATAGGTGATTCTAACCGAAACTATTGTGTTAAATGTGCGTAGATTGGTGAAAACGAGTATAAACGGAAGATTCTATCCAAAATAAGGTATATTACTGGCCCGAATTGGTGAAACGAGTATAGAAATACGATATTGGCCGAAATAGGGCATCAGATGCTCACAGAATAGTTAGAACGATTATAAATGGGTGATTCGAACCGAAATATGGTATAGAATGCTGAAAACATGTTTAGATCGGTGATTCTAACCAAAATATCATACAAAACGGGCGTGGAATGGTGAAAATGAGTATGGATGGATGATTCTAACTGAAATATGATAGCGTAGAATGGTTAAAACGAGTACATATGGGTGATTCTAACCGAAATATGGTTTAGAATAGGCATAGATTTGTGAAAACGAATATAGGTGGGTGATTCTAATTATGGTATAGAACGAGCTTAGATTGGTGAAAACAAGTATGAAGAGGTGATTCTAGCAGAAATATGGAATAGAATGGGCGTAGGGTGATCAAAATGAGTATAGATGGATGGTTCTAACCGAAATGTGGTATAAAAAAAGCTGTAGGATGGTGAAAACGAGCACAGATGTGTTATTCTAACCAAAACTGTGGTGTAGAACGGACGTAGAATGGTAAAAACGAGTATAGACGGGGAGATTCTAACCGAAATTAGGTATATAACTGGCCGAGGTTGTTGAAACGCGTATACAAATGAGATCATAACCGAAATAAAGTATCAAATGTGCTTGTGAAATGGTGAAAATGAGTGTAAACGGGTGATTTGAACCAAAATATGGTATAATATGATCGTAGAATAATGAAAACAAATTTAGATCATTGATTTTAATCGAAATATTGTATAAAACAGTGGCAGAATCTTGAAAACGAGCATAGATGGGTGATTCAAGCAGAATTATGGTGTAGAATGGGCACAGAATGGCGAAAAACGAGTACAAACGAGATATTCTAACCGAAATAGGGTTTATGACTGGCATAGATCGGTGAAATACGATTATAACCGAAATAAGGCATCAAATGCTCGTAAAACGATAAAACCGGGTACAAATTTGTGGTTCGAACCGAAATATGGTATAATATGATCGTAGGATGATGAAAACGAGTTTAGATTGCTGATTGTAATCGAAATGTGGTATAGAACAGGGGTAGAATCGTGAAAACGAGTATAGATGAGTGCTTCTAACCGAAATATGGTGTAGAATGTGCTTAGATTCGTGAAAACGAGTATAGATGGGGGATTCCAACAAAAATAGGGTGAAAAAGTGGCGTGGATTTGCGGAAACGAGTACCGAAATGTGATTGTAATGGAAATAAGGTATCAAATGATCGTAGAATGGGGAAAACGGGTAAATACGGGTGATTCGAACCGAAATATGGTATAATACGACCGTAGGATGATGAAAACGAGTTTAGATTATTGATTCTAATCGAAATGTGGTATCAAATAGGGGTAGAATCGTGAAAACGAGTATAGATGGGTGATTCTAAATAAAATATGGTGTAGAATGTGCATAGATTGGGAAAAGCGAGTATAGATGAGTGATTCTAACCAAAATAGGGTATACAAGTGGTGTAGATTGGCGGAAACGGGTACTGGAAGGTGATTATAATCGAATTAAGGTATCAAATGACCGTAGAATGGTAGAAAAGAGTATAAATAAGTGACTCTAACCGAAATATGGTATAGAATAAGCTTAGAACGCTGAAAACATGTTTAGATCGATGATTATAACCAGAATATGGAATGAAATGGACGTAGAATGGTGAAAGCGAGAGTATACATGGGTGATTCTAACCGAAATACGATACAGAATGAGCGTAGAATGGTTAAACGAGCATAGATGGGTGGTTCTTACCGAAATATGGTGTAGAATAGGATTAGATTGGTAAAAACGAGTATAGATGGATGATTCTAACTGAAATTATAGTATAGAATGAGCTTAGATTGGTGAAAACAAGTATAAGTAGGTGACTCTAACCGAAATATGGAATAGAATGGGCGTAGGATGATCAAAACGGTCATGGATGGTGATTCTAAGCAGAAAGTGGTACAAAACAAGTGTAGAATTGAGAAAACGAGCATAGATAGGTGATTCTAACCGAAACTATTGTGTTAAATGTGCGTAGATTGGTGAAAACGAGTATAAACGGAAGATTCTATCCAAAATAAGGTATATTACTGGCCCGAATTGGTGAAACGAGTATAGAAATACGATATTGGCCGAAATAGGGCATCAGATGCTCACAGAATAGTTAGAACGATTATAAATGGGTGATTCGAACCGAAATATGGTATAGAATGCTGAAAACATGTTTAGATCGGTGATTCTAACCAAAATATCATACAAAACGGGCGTGGAATGGTGAAAATGAGTATGGATGGATGATTCTAACTGAAATATGATAGCGTAGAATGGTTAAAACGAGTACATATGGGTGATTCTAACCGAAATATGGTTTAGAATAGGCATAGATTTGTGAAAACGAATATAGGTGGGTGATTCTAATTATGG
>JAYESA010002319.1:0-12500 GCA_036927795.1 Iris macrosiphon
ATATTCAGTGGACCGCGCCCCAAGGATCGGCTTAGCGGCAGAGTCAGGAGGGACCTCTCCGCTGCTATCTTTTATTGCCTCGGTTTTTGATGTCGCTTGTTGCTTTCGTGCTTTGAGTTGGTTTTGGGATTTGCTTGTTTTCCTTGAACGGTTTCGATGGCTTTTATTGTTTTCGTTCATTGACTTGCACTTCTATTCTGAGATTGGAAAGAGAGGAAGAAGTATTAATCGAGCTGTTCGTGTGCAGGTGAACGAGCAGTAGGCGGCTTACGAGCGGAGTCGTGAAGCGCCTCTTTCCTTCTCCTTCCGTCAATCTAAGTGAGTGGCTACCAACCCGATTAGCTAGCCCTGCTTCCAGCTTCACTCCTTTGCCCCGATCAAACGATACCAAGTAATAATAAAAGAAACCAAGATAAAAGAGAATAGACTTGGTTATATGCTTGTCACGAAGGAATACTTAAATTCATGCTTGTTCGCTTGGAAATAATCATAAACTGTTGCTTGTCTTGTGCAAATACATATTTCATGCTCGTGTTGCCTCGAAGGCGTAAACTTACTCGTGTTGCCTCGAAGGCGTAAACTTGCTCGTGTTGCCTCGAAGGCATAAACTGATTGTTTAAGTTAACGTATTGTTCGATCATGGACAACTTGTGCACAAGGATAAGTTCTGCGGACGGTCGCTGGGGCACTGGCACCGTTCTGGTCCGGGCGGAACTCGTGTGTAGTCATCGTGTGCTGGAGGGGATAGCTTGCAACGCATCGTGTGCTTATCGTGTGCTTGTCGTATTCTCGTTGCATGCTATCCCTGTCCTTGACTATGTCCATTATGGCACCACGCCAGTGATCATCGTGTATATTTAAACCTGTTGCATACTAACTTGTGTCTTCATGGCAGGGAAGGCAAGGTAAGTATTGTGCAGGTCATTCAGACGGACAGGTAAAATCCACCGAACGGTGGCACGTTCATTTCAGTAAATTCTATATGCTGCTTACTTGTAAATGAACTAAGGCAAGATAGAAACCCACAAATATGCATGCTTCATTCAAACAACGTGTTGATTGGTATAGTCAGGCTAGCTCGCCTTCACCAGCATGTTTCGATATGCTGACCCTCGTTGAAATAGGTTCTCCGCACCAAGGCGAACCGAGCGAGGAGCCGAAGTCGTCTTCCCGATCCAGTCCAGCTGTTGGCGCATCTTCACAGCGCCCTTTAGGAGCATTTTGAACCACGAGCTTGTACTCTTCATACACAATGCAGCTCCGTGGCAAAGCCGTCCTCCAGCCCGGAGGTCTATATATTTTAAAGTTATAAAGGGATGTAATGTACAGGACTTTTATCTCATTTTGAGTCATCTCTTTGTAAGCCGTTCGGCATATTAGCTAACTCGTTCAAGAGTTTGTAATAGATGTTCATTATAAATAAAGAGAACTTTTCCATGTTTCAAATCTGTGTTTCAATTTATCTGTGTTCTCTGAATATGTGCTTGCTATGCAAAATACTTTAGCCTTGTGCGGGCGCAACCCCAGGCCCGCACGGCGGTCACGACTCGGGGGATGCCTCGGGGCGTGACAGAGTGGTATCAGAGCACAGATTCAAAGTTCCTTAGACTCGTGCTGGAAAAGTTCCTTTAACGATCAAATTCCTGTGCGAACTCTTGAACTCGCTAGGCCAAAATGAGATACGTTCATGCAATAAGTCCATAATATATTATGATTCTAATATAATTTACCTTCTTTTGAAGGTATGGTACCAGCGCAATCTGCAGCGCAACCACCGAACGAAATACAGGAAAGTAGTTCGGGAAATTCGGGAAGCTCTCAGAGCCAGCGCGGCATGTCTCAAGTCGACCCGCTAGAGCGGGTGATGCAAATGTTAGAATCGCAACGACAAAGAGACGATGCTCGCCAAGCCAGGTTCAAGAGTAATCTAGAGAACCGATTCTCAGTCCAACAGAAGCAGGTAGATACCCTGCAATAGATAGTTCAGACTTTGGCTGCCAACCATTCTGCCGCAACAGCAACGACTCCGGTGGAACAGCCCGTGCTTGAAGTGGAGACGCCTCAAATCCCAAGGCCGAGGGACGTGACTGCCTTCAACTTGGGCCATTTCAAGAAAGTCTGCAACACCCCATTCAACGGAACTGAGGACCCAGTGGTAGCTCTAGATTGGCTAGCCGAGCTTGAAGATCACTTCGCTCTGCTAGAGGTCCCCGAAGATAAGCGCGTCGCCTGCGCGCAACTACAGCTCTGCCTCAACGCACACGATTGGTGGGACGTGCATCGACGATCTCTCCAATTTGATCACGGAGAGGAGGCGATCTCGTGGACGACCTTTTGTGCCGCGTTTGAAGAGGAGTTTATACCCCCTCCAGTGCAACGTAAGATGGAAAACGATTTCGTACAGCTTCGGCAGGGCAGTATGACAGTTAAGCAGTACTCCGCTGAATTCAACCGACTATCTAAATTTGCTAGGGCCTATTTACCTGATGCAGCGAGTCGAGCCAGAAGGTTTGAAGGTGGACTACGCCCTGCCATCCATTCGCACGTGGCCAATAATCAGTATGGAACAATGCGTGAAGTAATGAATCACCCCCTATCTCTGGAACCACAATATCCTCATGTTACTGCCGGCGCTGTGCATACCTCCAGTCACAAACGCCAAAGCAACGAAGAAGGAAATACCGCTATAAAGCGCCCGAACAATGCTGGTCAGCAGGACGGGGATTGGAGCAAACCTTGTCACTTCTGTAGAAAAAAAGGGCACATTAAGAAGTATTGCCGTAAAAGACTTGGGTTATGCCTCGCTTGTGGCGATCCAGGCCATGCTATTAGCTCCTGCCCGAACCTTCTTGATCGTCGTCCTCGACGAGATAATCCCTAACGGTAAGCATTATTCCTAAGTTTCGGGATGAAACTTTCAATTAGTTGGGTAGGATGTAGCGCCCCGTTTTCCCGGTGCGGGGAGCGCGGCTAAGAAACACAAACGGTATCGTTCGATCGGGATAGATTGAATTAAGAACTCGTCCTCGTTATGGATTTGTTTCTTCGGAATCGATTCCCATATTCAGTGGACCGCGCCCCAAGGATCGGCTTAGCGGCAGAGTCAGGAGGGACCTCTCCGCTGCTATCTTTTATTGCCTCGGTTTTCGATGTCGCTTGTTGCTTTCGTGCTTTGAGTTGGTTTTAGGATTTGCTTGTTTTTCTTAAATGGTTTCGATGGCTTTCATTGTTTTCGTTCATTGACTTGCACTTCTATTCCGAGATTGGAAAGAAAGGAAGAAGTATTAATCGAGCTGTTCGTGTGCAGGTGAACGAGCAGTAGGCGGCTTACGAGCGGAGTCGTGAAGCGCCTCTTTCCTTCTCCTTCGTCAATCTAAGTGAGTGGCTACCAACCCGATTAGCTAGCCCTGCTTCCAGCTTCACTCCTTTGCCCCGATCAAACGATACCAAGTAATAATAAAAGAAACCAAGATAAAAGAGAATAGACTTGGTTATATGCTTGTCACGAAGGAATACTTAAATTCATGCTTGTTCGCTTGGAAATAATCATAAACTGTTGCTTGTCTTGTGCAAATACATATTTTATGCTCGTGTTGCCTCGAAGGCGTAAACTTACTCGTGTTGCCTCGAAGGCGTAAACTTGCTCGTGTTGCCTCGAAGGCATAAACTGATTGTTTAAGTTAACGTATTATTCGATCATGGACAACTTGTGCACAAGGGTAAGTTCTGCGGACGGTCGCTGGGGCACTGGCACCGTTCCGGTCCGGACGGAACTCGTGTGTAGTCATCGTGTGCTGGAGGGGATAGCTTGCAACGCATCGTGTGCTTGTCGTGTGCTTGTCGTGTTCTCGTTGCATGCTATCCCTGTCCTTGACTATGTCCGTTATGGCACCACGCCGGTGATCATCGTGTATATTTAAACCTGTTGTATACTAACTTGTGTCTTCGTGGTAGGGAAGGCAAGGTAAGTATTGTGCAGGTCATTCAGACGGACATGTAAAATCCACCGAACGGTGGCACGTTCATTTCAGTAAATTCTATATGCTGCTTACTTGTAAATAAACTAAGGCAAGATAGAAACCCACAAATATGCATGCTTTATTCAAACAACGTGTTGATTGGTATAGTCAGGCTAGCTCGCCTTCACCAGCATATTTTGATATGCTGACCCTCGTTGAAACAGGTTCTCCGCACCAAGGCGAACCGAGCGAGGAGCCGAAGTCGTCTTCCCGATCCAGTCCAGCTGTTGGCGCATCTTCACCGCGCCCTTTAGGAGCATTTTGAACCACGAGCTTGTACTCTTCATACACAATGCAGCTCCGTGGCAAAGCCGTCCTCTAGCCCGGAGGTCTATATATTTTGAAGTTATAAAGGGATGTAATGTACAGGACTTTTATCTTATTTTGAGTCATCTCTTTGTAAGCCGTTCGGCATATTAGCTAACTCGTTCAAGAGTTTGTAATAGATGTTCATTATCAATAAAGAGAACTTTTCCATGTTTTAAATCTGTATTTTAATTTATCTGCGTACTCTGAATATGTGCTTGCTATGCAAAATACTTTAGCCTTGTGCGGGCGCAATCCCAGGCCCGCACGGCGGTCACGACTCGGGGGACGCCTCGGGGCGTAACATGTCATACTTAGCATAATTCATAGAATATTTGCACGAACAAGCATACAATAAGGCAACAGTTCACAGGTTTGATTGACAAGCATAATAACCAAGTCTATTCCCTTTTTATCTTAGTTTCTTTTATTATTACTTGGTATCATTTGATCGGGGCAAAGAAGAATGCAGATTATTAGATGTGAAGACTGGAAGCAGGGCTAGCTAATCGGGTTGGTAGCCACTCACTTAGATTATTGGAAGGGAGAAGAAAAGAGGCGCTTCACGACTCCGCTCGCAAGCCGCCTACTGCTCGTTCACCTGCACACTAACAGCTTGATCAATACTTCTTCCTCTCTTTCCAAATCTCGTAATTGAAGTGCAAGTTCAATGAACGAAAATAATGAAAACCATCGAAACCGTTCAAGGAAAATAAGCAAATCCCAAAACCAACTCAAAGCACGAAAGCAACAAGCGACATCAAAAACCGAGGCAATAAAAGATAGTAGCGGAGAGGTCCCTCCTGACTCTGCCACTAAGCCGATCCTTGGGGCGCGGTCCACTGAATATGGAAATCGATTCCGAAGAAACAAATCCATAACGAGGACGAGTTCTTAATTCAATCTATCCCGATCGAACGATACTGACTTGTGTTTCTTAGCCGCGCTCTCCGCACCGAGAGAACGGGGCGCTACATTTCCTGCCGTACAGTGCCTCATAAGGTGCCATCTGTATGCTGGCCTGGTAACTGTTATTGTAGGAGAGTTCCACCAAGTGTAGGTGGTCCTCCCAAGATCCTCCAAAATTAATCATGCACGCTCTCAACATATCCTCTAATATCTGTATCGTGCGCTCTGACTGATCATCAGTCTGTGGATGATATGCAGTGCTGAACTTGAGACGAGTTCCTAGGCTCTCATGCATACTCCGCCAAAAATGTGACATAAATTTGGAATCACGATCCGATACGATGCTGACAGGCACTCCATGTAATCATACTATCTGCCTCATATACATGTCAGCTAGTATCTCTGTGGATTGCCCAACTCTGAAGGGCAAAAAAATATACAGATTTGGTGAGTCTGTCTACGATAACCCATACTGCATCCTTCCCGCTAGGGCTTCGCGGGAATCCTGTGACGAAGTCCATGGTAATGTGTTTCCACTTTCACTCGAGAATGGGAAGTGGCTACAATAATCCTGCAGTCCTCTGATGTTCAGCCTTGACTTGCTGACAAACTAAACACTTCGCCACAAATCTTACGATTTCTCTCTTCATCCCATGCCACCAGAAATGCTGCCTCAAGTCTCGGTACATCTTCGTACCCCCGGGATGAATAGAATAAATCGAGCTATGAGCCTCGGTCATCAACTCTTGGCGTAGCTCGCCACTTGGAACATATAGGCGATCTTCGCACCTCAACGTTCCGTCTTCATGAATTCTGAGTCCCGTCTGCATGCCGGACTCTGTTCTCTCTCTCAGACGTCGAAACCTCGCATCTGTAGGCAATGCTGCCTTGATCCTCTCAATCAAAGTAGACTGAACCTCAAGGCTGGCCATCTGTCCATCCATGCCTGGCAATACGATCTCTATCCCAAGCTCCTGGAGATCCTCTAGCAACTATCGCTGCCATGGGCTTCCTGCTTAAGGCATCTGCTACGACATTCGCCTTGCCAGGGTGGTACTGCAACTCAATGTCATAATCTGTCATCAACCCTAGCCAACGTCTCTGTCTCATATTGAGCTCCTTCTGCGTGTAGACGTACTTCAGGCTTTTATGATTTGTGTAAATCTCAACACGCTCACCATAAAGGTAATGTCGCCATAGTTTTGGTACAATTATTACTGCAGTTAGTTCCAGGTCGGACGTCTTATAGTTCTTCTCATGAACCCTTAGTCGTCCTGATGCGTAGACTATCTATTCTATCTAATCATAACTCATATTTGCTGAGCTTGGCATATAGTCTCTCCTGTCTCAGCGTCTCCAACACAATCCTGAGATGTCTCTCGTGCTCCACCGGGCTCTTGGAATAAACCAAGATGTCGTCAATAATTACCATCGCGAACTTATCCGAGTACTGGTGGAAAATATTGTTCCTCGAACTCATAAATACTATCGGCACGTTGGTTAAGCCAAACGGCATAACTAAAAACTCATAGTGGCCATACTTCGTCCGAAAGGCCGCCTTCTGGATGTCCTCTTTCCGTACCTTGATCTGATGATAACCGGATCTGAGATCGATCTCTGTGAATACAAAATGCGCTGCTAAAGTAATCAAGTAATTTATCGTTGCGTAGCATATGGTACTTGTTCCTTATCGTTGCAGCACTTAACGCCCTGTAATCGATACGCAACGTACCGTCCTTCTTCGGTACAATACGATGGGTACTCCCCATGGATAAACACTAGCCCGACTGAAACCCCCGTCTAAGAGATCCCCTACTATGGACCTTCAACTCAACCAACTCTGTCGGTGCTAGTCTGAAGACGGAAACATAAACGGCTCAACTCTCTTGGAGTCAACTCTATAGCAAAATCTATCTCTCTGTCATGCGGCAGGCCGAAAAGATTCTAGTAACACATCCTCAAACTCTATTATAATACGGGGTACACTAGTTCTCCTTCTGTAATGTGTGCCTCAAAGGTAGGTGGGCACCATGCTTCCAGGCTCTCTAAAAACTCAAACTCAGGGTAATCCGGTGGTCTAAAGGTGACACAACCACGACGGCAATCAAGCGTTGCTTGGCATTGGCTCAACCAATCTATGTCTAGGATAAGGACGTAGTCTATACTAAACCTCAAAATAATTTCTCCCGTTCTGTTTCCAACATCAGTCCTCAAAAAAAAATTCCTTGCCTAATGTATAATTCTCTTCTCCTCAAAGTTTTCCCTAGAATTCTATTCCTCAAATTCCTTCTTTTCGTTGTTTATCTGTCCAAGTCACATAGTACAATTATAATAATGATGTCACCCAAACACATACTAAAATTTCTGGAATCAGATCATTATCTTCCAAGTGAGAGCCTAAAATTTTATCTTCTCTAGTCCATAATATCATTTCTGGTATTGCTATCATATCCAACCACTAGTTTCTATCATCAGGCTATGCATTCCCATAAATCATTCTAGGTCATGATCAACAATCCTTCTAGCTCTCAGTGCTTCCAAGATTACTGTTACCACAAGCACGGGTAGGGTACTAGTGGGTCCAACTCTCTTACCAACCTTCCATACTAGATCTAGAATCCAAGGAACCCATTAATCTATCCTGATAAGGTAACAATCTTCTCAGAGAAAGGTATACGAATTCTGTCTTCTGCCGTCTGGTCTTCGACCTTCTTCTGGAGGGAAATCATCAGTCACCAGCATTCGTCTTCCCGAATAATAGGGGACGAGAAACAAGGATAGCGATATCGACGAAGATTGAACGAATGCAAATTGGAAGTCCAAGGGCGATAATCACATACAAAGAGTTTTAAAATCGATTATGGATTGAGATCCTATTCAACAATCATAACATCTATTCCAAATTTGCAGGCTCGCTTGGCACAGTCAGGTGACCAAGACGATTTAAATCGGACCTGCATGGGCCACCACAAAAATATGTCACGCCCCAGTCCCAAAATACGTAGGACCAGGAATACGTGACACGCCAGCTACGCATTCGACCAGACTCTGGTCTGACTCGAATACGTATAAGCTGTAATATAAAAGGGCACTATCTAGATATCTCATAAATGTAAACCTCTATGTCTCAATCCACAATGTACAACAGTATACAAGAAAGAGCTATATGTGCTAGAGTCGGCCGCCCAATAACACACTAACTCGAATAGACTCGAGAAGAAGTATGAGTCTATAAAAACTAGGCTACAACAGCAGATGAAATAAATAATAACCATAATACCGGTAGATATAATGTGAGTACCTGGTACCATGCCCGCAAGACTTGCAACTCCAACAGCAACTCCAAATGCTCCGTAATCATCTATGCTGCAAAACTGGCAGGGAACCAGGTCCTCAGAGGGACGTAACAAGGTACAGAAATACAACATGCCAAGTAAACAGAAAGTACAAGTGCACGATAGGGTACTCTATCATAACCAAACAAGTGTGACACAGTTTAAAGACAATGTTCGACGCGTGGGCTGTCCAAAATAAAATCGTAGCTCCGGACAAGGAAACACACGACACGTACCGCAGCTCCGAGCAAGGAGTCACACGGGTGGTACAACTACTCTAAATACAGGATCACTACAGAAATAGTATATATATATATATAAGCGCGTGCAGAGTAGTCCAAACGTCTAGTAACTGTCTTCCCCTTCCCGAGCGGTCAACGATTGTGCGCTGAACCTGAACCTCTATCTAGCAGTCTCGACACACGGAAGATACTCAGCAGACGCGACTCTAAGGTCGTCCCAGTCTCTGGTCATGATGTCAGTATCAGGATACAGGAATCTGGCACGATCACAGTGTATGAGTGTGTCCTGGGGTATCGATGTACTCAGGTACGTGTATCGAGGTACTACAAAGTATCTAACAATTATTCTAAGACGTTACGACGAACGTCAGCACCCGATTGTGAATCGGACGCGAAGTATCGAATGTCAACTTAAATACGTGCACAATGTACATAAAAAAATAATAAATAACTGTAATCTAAAATACAGGGTGGCAAGGTACACTTGCCTGCGTCCGATTGCTGATGACGGGGATCCGATACCACGTCCAAGTCTGCAGGTCCCGTAGTACCTAGAGATGAGATACAAACCAAAATCAAAAATCTATTCCACGTCAAACAGTGATGCGACACACATCTATACATAAGCTCAGTCTTAGCTCAAATAGTTAACTAATAATTCACTGTCCTCAATCTCTGACCCTAGATCCTATATAATACCTATCTCAAAATCAATCACCTGTATAATATCATCAGACAAATCCTCGATCCCACTATTCATCACGTTGTTTATCAGCAGTTCAAACCATGATCAAACCTCAGGCTTCATCCCGGTGTTCACAGTCATTATCAAGCGCGTTTACAAATATCATCCTCAAATAATTTAATTTTTATTTATTTAACCCTCGAAACTGTTATTTCATTATCTGAACCTCCTCTCACTTATACATAGCTACTCCTCTACCATTTTCTTATTATTTATCAGTCCTCAGCAAATGAACAACTTATGATATCAAACACATCTCCTAAACATAACATACTCTTCGATACAAATCAATATTTTAATAACGCATCATCATTTACAATACTCAAACCTGCTCCTCTTCATCCATCAAGGTGTATTTACTAAAATGTAATAAACCCTGAGATTTCACATGACACTTAACCACAAAAATCTCAATGATTAATCGTACCCTTAACTAAGCCCGTTCCATTCTCAACCCTTAAATTTCAATGTACCTATAATTTTCAAGCCTCGAAGTATATATTTTATAACATTATACCCCAACTCCATGCTTACCCATTAGTTTCATGAAGAATAAACCCTAAATTTCCCATTCATTTCCTCAAACCCTAACTCCTTGTACATCATAATTTCAATTTAAAACTTATGAAAATAAATCCTAAACTCAACATTAAAACCCTAATCAAACATACACACATATATGCTCTAAGTTACACTATAATACACAACTATAAACCCTAGCTAATAACACATATATATAATCAAAGAGAGGGGGAGGGAGTCGTATACCTCGGCGAGGTTTGCTGGCCGGAGGGGGTGACAGCGAGGTGGGGGAGATCCTGGTGACAGAGACCGAGGAACTGGTGGTGATGCTGCGGGTGGTTTTGCTCAACCGAAGATGGCTCGACTCACCTAGAGGTCGACATCTTCAGAGACAATAGGTCGAGCACTTCGACGAGTCGATCGGAATAACGATCAGTGCACCGGAGACCAGTCTTTGTCGTCGGCTCAAATCGTCGCGATGGAAAGGCCGAGAGCGATCGGGACGTCGATGTCCGTCGGGAAGGAGATGATCGGAGCTCAGGTATGTGTTCGATGCTGCGCCATTGAAGTCGAACCTCCGGATGCAGTCGCTCATGACCGCATCGTGCTCGACGTTCATCCTGAGGCTCGCCAAAATTGGGTATTAATGGTCATAATGATGGGGATGCGGGAGGTCGATGGCCAGAGATGGTTGGCCGACTGGGGGCCGGAGTCGACAGCAGCAGCGGGTAAGGATCGACGTCGGGCAGCTCGGCTAATCGTCGTGGCTCAGCTGCAGTCAGGAGGTTGAATGGGGTGGAGTCGAGGGGGACAGTGTCGGAGCCGCGGGGGGCTCGACGCTGGAGAACAGCGGGTTACAGCGGGCGGAACAGTGGCCTGAACTACGGTGGCTGCGCCGGAGAACGCTTGGCCGGAGCTAGGCTCGGAGGGAAACTGAGAGGGACTGGGAGTAGACCTCGCACTGAGGATCGGAGGGCTGGATCAGGCACCGGGCGTTCGGGACGGCGCTCGAGCAGCCGGTGCTGAGGAAGATCAGAGAAGAAGAAGGAGATCCGCCATTGCTTCCGTTCTCGGAGAGGTCTCCTGATTCTATTTGTGTCGGTGTAGGAGCTCGCCGGAGTGAAGTTGTGCTGGCTCGAGGGAGACGGCTCATTGGGTGGCCGGCTCGACAGTGTCTCACCGAGGGGTAGTGCAGTAAGTCAGACGCTTCGAGGGGGAGGCGGCCGGAGTGGCTTGGCACAGTCGACTGACCGGAGGGCTCGGTCGGGGATGGGAGCCGGGTCTCCAAGCATGAAGAAGGAAGGAAGAAGGAGAAGAAGAAAGCAAGAAGAAGAATAGGAAACTACAACCTACGATTTTGAATGGAGAAGAGGGAGGAGAGAGAGAGAGGGGGGGGTTCCCACACCTAGGGATTAGGTCCGGCCTTGGGGTTTGTGAGGGTGAGGGTGAGTTGATGGGATGTTTTATAGGGGATTGGGAATTGGATGGAGGGTGGTGATGTTGCCATTCAAAATAGAGGGTGGAGATTTGTCATGAAGAAAAATTAGTTTTTTCGTGAAGGGTGGTAAATGGATGGGTGAGAATAGGACCCCATTTTGTGACCTCTCCATTGTTCATGGCCAATAGGGTGATGACACATAATTCATTAATTGCAACTTAGCCCCTTTAATTCGAAAAATTGTACGAACACATAAAATAACACAAAAATTGTGTAGAAAATTGTGTTTAGAAATTTTTCATGGTGAGAGGGGGTTGTGCGTTAGGCACGGGTTTAATTAAAATGGCATTGGGATTAATTAAGGATTAAAAATGGGATTTACAAAGTTGGTATCCCCGATTTGAAAAGAAATAAAGTGTCCCGCGAATTTAAATTAAATAGGGGCACTTGGGGTCAAAATCCGGAAGTGACGCAAAGGTCAAAAATGGTGGGGGCTTGGAGTCAGTCTTGGACCCTTTAGTTGGCCCGGCTTAACGGGTTAAGTTGGTATCTCAAAATTTAGGGTAACGACACAGGTGTCCGATACGGAATTAAATATGGATTTCGGTTTCGGAAAATTGTGCAATTAATTTAGAGCACAACGAAAAACTGATTTTAAGTGACGAAAAAATCCAGTGCCTAATTTGGCGGGTCTAGTCAGAAGTACAATAATCAGATGGAAATTATGGGCTGACATTGGGCTCCGAATAATTAAACAATGATAGGGCGCGCCAAGATTTTAATTTAAATGAATTAAAATAACAGTCAGACTTAACTCCACTCTAAACCTCAATATCTGTTGCTAAAACCAAAATTTTCCCAAACCAAACCTGGCTATCGATAGAATTAATCGAGGGGGTTTACAACATCACATGCACCGGTAGCTAATCGAGTACGCAAACTCGCATCCCAAAATAAAGTACAACCGTGTTGCATGTACAAGTG
>JAYESA010002319.1:15000-25732 GCA_036927795.1 Iris macrosiphon
GGTGGTTCGAGGGAGTCGGGGTGAGGTGCTCGGGTGGCGGTCGGGGAGTCGGGGGCTTGCTGTGGCGGCGCTGGCGGTGGCTGCGGTGGTGGTGGGGCGGCGGGGACGGGTTGGTTCGGCGGAGGGCGTCGAGGCGAAGGTGATGGGGGAGGTGGCGGTGGTCTGAGGTGGCGGGTGGTGGCGGTTAGGAAGGTCGAGAGTGGTGGTGGTGTGTTGGTGAGGGTGATGGGGTGGGTGGTTCGGGGGCTGCCGGCGGCGGCTGCGGCGGCTAATGCGGCGCTGCGGCGGCCGGGGAGGAGGTCAGGGGGTGGGGAGGCGGTGGGGGAGAGGTCGGAGGTGGCGGAGCTGAGGTGAGGGTTCTATTGGTGTTCGGGTGGGGAGGGGTTTAAATAGGGTTTAGGGCTTAGGGGCAATTTGGTAATTTAGGGTTTTTAGGGGGGGTATTTTGGGTATTTTGTAATAAATAAATATCTAGATATTTTCTAGATATTTTCATGACCAATAATGCATTGTATGGGGCCCACTTTCGAATGAACGGTGTAGGTTCACCCACCAATGGGAGGTTGACACCTCGCACAGTAAATTTGCAGATAAAAGCCTACAAATTTATAATTTGCACAGAGGTCCTATAAATTTGAAAAATTGCACAATTGTGCAATTATTTGGGAAAAATACCTTATTGTTGAAATGTACAGAACTGAGGGGGGGGGGGGGTACTGTGTATGGGCATTGAGGGTGTGGGGATGAGTCTGGGCAGGGACTGGCCTGGTTTTGGGTGATGCGGGTCACCGTATTAATTAATTAGAAATTAATGCGCACGGTGTTTCCTAATTATTTTAAAATAGGTAGGGCCAGAATTTCAGTGCGGTGTAAATATACTAGTTGTAGTATACTCAAAGTAGAATAATAATGTATTTTTGTTTGGGCAAAACAGATGCATGTTGGGCCTCTAATTTCTATTGGGACAGGGAAGGGTACAGGTCTGGAAATTAATTGAAAATTAATACGGACGTTTGTAACGATATTTGTGCGGCTAAAACGAGACTCATGCCAGCGTATTTCTGAGCTGCACAAAGTTCAGAATAGTAGACTGGCATGTCTAGGAGAGGTATGTGAACTTTTTTTGGGGATAACGGTCAGTGTAATGCTCTAAAAATTTATGTGATGGACAGGTGCACAATTAAAGAAGATATTGCTTAATTAAATTAAAATATTGCAAATAAATCCTAATTTGCTAAAAATAAATCCTAATTTATTATTAAATGCTGAAATTTGGTCGAGGGAGTTTACAATCTACCCTCCTTAGAGCAATTCGTCCTCGAAATTAAAACAGACATATAGTGAAAACTTTATAGATAGATTTTGAAATATTAGGACATACCCTGGCCTTGGAATATATGGGGGAAACTTTGTCGAATATCCTCTTCTTGTTCCTAGGTTGACTCGCCTGGTGCATGATATTTTCATGCAATACGAAATAGAGGGATAGTCTGGCCTCGCAATACCTTCTCGCTTCTGTCTAGGATCTCTACAGGCTCCTCCTGGTACGATAAACTCGGGCCAACAGTGATCTCTGAGTGGTCCAGTACATGACTTGGATCTGGAATGTACCTCCTTAGCTGAGATACGCGGAAGACGTCATGTACTCCTTCCAATGTCTGGGGTAAGGCAAGCTTGTAAGCAACTTCTCCGATGCGTTCCAACACATCGAAGGGTCCGATGTACCTCAGACTCAGTTTTCCTCTTCCGCCAAATCTGATAGTTCCTCGGGTAGGTGAAATCTTCAAAAACACATGTTCTCCAACTTGGAATTCCAGAGGTCGTCGATGTACGTTTGTCCAGTACTTTTGTCTGTCCTGCGCTACTCGCAGGTGTCCTTGGATCTTCTTTACCTTCTCCACCGTACGAACGACCAATTCTGGTCCTAGGATCTATCTTTCGCCTACATCGCTCCAACATACTGGGGAACGACATTTTCTACCATACAATGCTTCAAAGGAAGCCATTTGAATGCTCGCTTGATAGCTATTATTGTAGAAAAATTCCACCAGATGTAAATGATCTTCCCATGATCCACTGAAATCAAGCATACATGCTCTCAGCATATCCTCTAGGGTCTGAATGGTGCGCTCGGACTGTCCATCTGTCTGCGGATGATACGAGGTGCTGAACTTTAGGCGGGTACCAAGACTTTCTTGTATACTTCGCCAAAAGTACGATGTAAATCTCGTATCCCTGTCAGATACTATACTGACTGGTACTCCGTGCAGACGTACGATCTCCTTCATATACATGTCTGCGAAGACTTCTGTAGATTGTCCGACTATGAAAGGTAAGAAATGAGCAGCCTTGGTGAGTCGATCTACGATCACCCATACAGCATTACGACCACTGGGACTTCTTGGGAAGCCTGTAACGAAGTCCATAGTAATGTGTTCCCATTTCCACTCAGGTATTGGGAGGGGTTGAAGTAGACCTGCGAACCTTTGATGTTCAGCCTTGACTTGCTGACACACCAGGCATTTTGCCATAAAGCGGGCTATTTCTTTCTTCATTCCATGCCACCAATAGTATTGTCTCAGATTTCTGTACATCTTTGTGCCACCTGGATGGATAGAGTATGTTGAGCTGTGAGCTTCTGACATCAGCTCTTCACAAAGTTCTCCATTTGGAACATAAAGACGTTCTCCACATCTTAAAGTCCCATCTTCGTGTATGTGACATCCTGTCTGGATTCCAGCCTCTGTTCTTTGTCGAAGTCTCTAAAATCTTGCATCTGTTGGCAGAGCAGCTTTGATTCTCTCGACCAATGTCAATTGTAACTGGTAATTTGACAATTGGCCGTCAACTTCTGGCATAATGACATTTATACCCCAACTGTTCTAGATCTCTCAATAGATCTGGTTGGGTGATCAGAAAGAATGTCGTATGGGTCTTTTGCTTAAAGCATCAGCTACCACATTAGCCTTTCCTGGATGGTACTGCAGATCGATCTCGAAGTCTGTCATCACTTCGAGCCAGCGTCTTTGTCTCAAGTTCAAGTCCTTCTAGGTGTAGACATACTTCAGGCTCTTGTGATCAGTAAATATCTCCACTCGTTCGCCGTATAGATAATATCTCCAAAGCTTCAGGGCAAAGATGACTGCGGTAAGCTCCAGGTCGTGTGTGGGATAGTTCTTCTCATGAGTCCTCAGTTGTCTTGAGGCATAGGCTACAACTTTCCTATGTTGCATTAAGACACAACCTAATTCTTTTCTGGATGCATCGCTATATATTACGAATCCTCCGGATCCAGATGGTATGGTCAAGATGGGAGCTGTAGTCAGACGCTTTTTCAACTCATCGAAAGCTATCTGGCATTCCTCTGACCAGATGAACTCCTGCTCCTGACGGGTCAAAGGGTTATCGGCTCTGCGATCCTTGCAAAGTTCTCTACGAACCTCCGGTAATATCCGGCAAGTCCTAGAAAACTTCTCACCTCTGAGACGTTAGTAGGGGTCGGCCATGTCTCTACAGATGAGATCTTTGCTGGTGTAAGCCCCCTGATTTTCAGTAATTTTTAATTTGGATTTTTTCATAATTTTCTGGAATTTTTTAGGATTTTTCTGTAATTAAAACCTAGGCATTTGGTAATTAAATAATTTTTAATTTCTGTTAATTAATAGTAAAATATTATGAAAATAATATTTTATGGTGTAAAATGGAAAATCGGACATAGGATAATTTTCTGTGAATTTATTGGACTCCGGAAACCCGTTTAAAGCCCTAAAAACCAAGGTAAATAAACCCTAATTAAACCCCTTAAATAAACCGGATTTAATTGAAATTAAACCAACCCGAACCGCTGATTGAACCGAACCAAGCAACCCAGCATAACGGGTCGGGTCGAATCCGAGTCAAACCCGACCCGGACCCGAAACCCAAACTGAACCCTAAGTCGGATTCTCCTCGGGATCACTGTAGCGGCCCTTAAATGGCCTCGACGTTCGTGCCCTAGCACCGCCGCCTTTCTCCAGATCCCGCGCAGCCACTCTCCATCGACTTCACCCGTGCCTGAACCCTAGTCCGACGAGTCCAGCATCATCCCCCGCTCCATGCCTGAACCCTAGCTCGCCACGCCCGAGTCCCGCAGCCCAGCCGACGAGCCCCATCCTCGACTCCACCGGCGCCGCCGTCCTCCACCTAAACCTCGACTACCCCTGGCTCCGTCTCCTCCCCTCGTCCCAGTCGATCGCCGCTCGCCTGAGCCCAGCACAGCCGCCTCCTCCTTCTTCTTCCACCCATCACCATCATTCCCGCTTTCACCTCTCCGACCTACTGCACCCCTCGACTACCTCCTCCGCCTTCCCCCGCCTCGTCACCCCCACAGAGTCCACCTGAATTCTCTCTCCGCCGTCCCCGAGTCCCCCGACCGTCATCCTCTCCGTCGACATCCCCAGACTGCTCCGCCTCCACAGCTACTCCACCACACGACACCGCCTCCGCCGTGTTCGCCGAGCACCCCCTGACCCGAACACAGCATCTCCTGACCCGGACACAGTAGCCCCTGACCCGGACACAGCGGAAATACTAGACCGGACACAGTTTCCCCCGTGTCGCATCTCCTCGCGGACACGAAGAATCAGTCTTCACGGAGCCCTGTTCAGGTACTCTTTTCTCTCTCCTCGCTGTCCTGTTTTCGATTCCGTCAGTTATGACGCGTAGACAGCATGACCCCCTCGATGTCCGTGCAACCCGCTCGGTGCGTCGCGTCCTGTGGCGATCGCAAACCGCGATCCAAAAATAGGAAAAATAACGGCTTGTTTCATCCTGAAACTGAGTGCGCCCCGCCAAACGGGACGACTTGGTCACACGCGGTCTTTACCGAAACGTGCGCGTCGTTGATACGGACGTGCAGGATTTCGCAGAAGTTGATTTGGATGTGCGTGCACACCAGAATCAACGCATATCCGCCGACAATGCCCCGTATCCGCCTGTTCTGGAATACGCTGTAACTTTGTGTACACACGTTGAATCGAGACAAAACTTGCGCCATCGGACTCGTAGCAATACGCTGGTCCTGCGACCCAAGTTTGGTTCGATTATGAGAACGTTGGGTTCGTATCATCGGAATCTAATTCTGGAAGTTCCGTTGGGTTCGTATCATCGTTCCTGACTTGTTGACACTTAGTTTGAGGAATTTGGAGACCTTTGACCCTGACACGCTTTTCGGTGCAAAGTGGCCCATATGTGGACCCCGCTTTGACCCAGAAATATTATTTTTGCCCCTGTGTTTAAATTGGACTTAAGGACAGGCGTTTCTAGCTATTTGATATCTTCTGAGACTGTTGGTGATGTTTATTACAGCTTTTGGAGGAGTACCTGTAGGATCCACTGACACAGGGCTATAGTTGGAGCCAGAACCCCAGGCAAGTATACCTTGCCAAATCCTGCAGTTTTGCTACTTATATCCTGGACTTATTTATATATTATCGTGCAAGACTCTTGCACACTATTTGCATGCTTCCCTTTTCAGTTATTATTTTCTTGTCGTATATAGTTTCTTGATGCGTTGTTCATATTGATTTATTCCTGCTGCTCTAGTCTTATTTTCTCGTTTTACGTGCATGTACATTATTTGCTCTTTTCTATGGATCACTATTTGTTCCATAGACATATTGTGATGGTATATGTTTACTCTACGCTTCCTTGAGTTGACCCGATTGGTTTCTTTACGTTCCTAGATGATCGTTATTAGGCATTGACTATACTTGAGCATTCTCGACTGTGAGTACCCATTGTGCTGCGATAGAGACTTGTTCATTTGACTACCCCATTCGTGAGCTCCCATTAGGCTGCGAAAGAGCCATACTATAGATTGAGAGTCCCCATTGGCCCACTTTCTATAGGACCGTGATCTCCCATTGAGTTGCGGTTACCCCAATTTGCTTGTAGTCATGTTTGATAGCACCATCGGCACGCCACCATCTTAGATGTAGTGATTTCTCGTATCTTATTTGCTTCTATTGTGTTTATTTTCTGGTCTATCTTGTATGTTCATTTACTGTACTTTTGGCTCGTATTCTTTTGTATCTTGTTACGTCCCTCTGAGGACCTAGTTTTGTTCTCCAGATTTAGCAGACGAGGAGCACCCGCAACTTTACGGACCGACACCATATGAGGGTACGATTGCAGTTGATGGCCCTGCTTATACTTAGTTATTTTCTAGCATATTTTAGTTATATTTCCTTGTCTCTATTTTTCAATTATCAGTAGTGGATTTGTTTCCACCCGACTTAGTATTATTCTTGCTGGATATTCGACAGTAACTTTACTTTCAGCATTTATTCCAGTTTGCTATTTAGTTCATACACTGTTCTGTTGTGGATGAGATTAGAATAGACTGTGACTTATATTATTGGACCTACTTATTGTTATATTACAGCTTAAGCATGCCCCGATGGATCCATTAGATTGCGTTGTCCATCGGTGTGTGCTGCTGTCCATTGCCACGCGTCCGGTCCCTCAGTATTTTGGGACTGGGGCGTGACATAGTTTTTGTGGTGGCCCATGCAGGTCAACGACTAAATTGTTCGGTTTCAACTTAGGGACCGAACAGGCCTGCAATAAGAATAGGAAAAGTTTTAGGATCTCATCCACTTGCTTGAAACGTTCTTGATATCTATATCGGATTCAAAATTAATTCTTAACTTGCATCTTGCCTTGATTCCTGTGCGTCTCTTATAGTTTATTTTGATGCCGAGCAATGGATTCACAAGCACGCGACGAGACTCCCACAAGAACACCACAAGTTGCAGATGTCACCTATGATGATGAAGTGACACCAGTTGGTGGAGGCCAACCAGAACAACAAAACAGTCAAGATACCTTAAGAGATCGGCAAGACGACATTCCACCTCCGCCGCAGTTCACACCACCAATGGCCGTATTCCCACAAGGGCAAGCTATAGACGGGCAACAGATATTTCAAATGATCTACGCAATGATGTAAGCTCAACAGCAGATTCAACAAGAGACTTTGAGTCGCAGCCTAGCACTTATACTGGAGCAGGCGAATCTACCAACTCGACGGCAACCGATGGGCTCTATTACCGATTTCTGCCAGCTGAAGCCCCGTACCTTCTCAGGCAAGGAGGAGCCCACAGAAGTTCATGAGTGGATCACCAACATACAACACCAGTTGGAAGCAGCTAAGCTTCCCAGAGAACGTTGGATGACTGCCGTTAGAATGCAGTTGACAAAAAATGCGCATCACTGGTGGCTATCTGAGGAGACACGGCTCGGACCAGACCGAGTCACTTGGGAAGAGTTTTCTAGACTCTTTCAGGAGATGTACATTCCGGCTATCGCTCGATCAGAACTTCGGGACAAGTTTAATCGCCTCACTCAAGACAGTATGACAGTAGAAGAATACAACGCGGAATTCATTCGTCTGAGCCGCTTCGCTCCAACCTTGATTCCGACAGAAGAAGAGAAGGCTGAGAAGTTCTTCGATGGACTAAATATTGAGCTACAGAAACTAATTAGATCCGTTGCACCTACATCTTACCCGGACATCCTTGCTGCAGCCTGATTCATGGAGCGCGTCACCAGAAGATAGACCAGTCTGAAGCGATCGTCCACATCAGCACCAGCCGGAGCACCACATGAAGAAGTTGCAAAGAGACCTCACATGCACCAGCCACCAGAAGCATCTCCACAAGCACTACCTATCTGTCCATATTGTCGCAGGCGAGGCCATATTGAGGACCAGTGCAGACGCAAAAAGAGGTTATGTTTAGCTTGCGAATCCAGTCAGCATTTATTGAGGGAATGCCCTGAGCGTCGAGAAAGAGCACCAACGGTTAACCAACAAGCTCTACCAGCACCAGGAGGGTATCAACCAAGGCCACCCTTGGCACCTCGAGCAGCACTCTTCCAGCAGGCCCAGCAACAGCAGAGGGCACCACCTCAAGAACGCGGACAAGCTTTCGCGATGACTTTGGAAGACACGCAGACTCATGGAGTAGCTAATGCGCGTAAGTTTTTATAGTTTTCTGTTTCTAGTGTTGCTTTAGTTCGTGCCTGTTGGTTCGTGACCTTAGCCTTGACCTAGTAATTTTGAACTTGCTAATAACCTAGTATGCTTTTATAATTGATAACTGTAGAGATTGTAGAGTCTTTTGTTATTGTGCTTATTTTGTGTTATTTTGTGAACTTGAATTAAGATTGTACCTCCTTTCATCATCATCTAGCGTACTTATATTTGTTGTACTACCTTGACTTATGCTGCTAATATAGCCTAGTTTTGCAAGCTTATTCTTTTATCGAGCTTGTTCATGACATATGTATTATTGTGTCGATACACTAATACAATTGTCTATTCAGAATCAGTGTATTACGGTCTGATCAACCTTAGTGCATTTTGGTTCACTCATCGCACGACTACTTCACGTGGATTGAGATATATAGTTGACTAGTATACTTGCCCTCTAGATATGTCTGAGCATATCGTATCAGTTACATAACTATACTAATACAAGCATGCGAACAAAGGATTACCAGAATAGGATTTCAATCCACAATTGTCTTGACAAATCCTATTTGAATTCGTTAAACGCCTTGATCCTGATACTTCTATTCTATTACCTCACCATTGAACTCTTTATTATTGATCTTCATCTTCCCTTATTTCGGAAAGATGAAACCTCGTGCTTGGTATAAGTTTGATATATAGACAGTACTAGATATACCCCACAGGCCGGTCGCATTGTTGATGACCCTTTTATATATGATTAAGGGAATATCATAGGTGATGTGTTTGGTGTTAGAGACTTGAGGATTCAATACCATGATTAAATAAGTTGGGGTATAGCTTTATTAGATGTATAGCCTTAGATAATAGATGGGTAAATTCTAAGTTGGGTAGAGACCGCAGTGTTCACTTGAGAGAAATCCTTTAGACTGTAATCAAGTGAGATTGGATAGATGAACCCTACCATATTTTAATTTCGAGGAAGAATTTTTTATGAGTTGGGTAGATTGTAAGCCCCCTGATTTTCAGTAATTTTTAATTTAGATTTTTTCACAATTTTCTAGAATTTTTCGGGATTTTTCTGTAAATTAAACCTAGGCATTTGGTAATTAAATAATTTTTTATTTCTGTTAATTAATATCAAAATATTATGAAAATAATATTTTTTGGTATAAAATGGAAAACCGAACATAGGGTAATTTTTTGTAAATTTATTGGACTGCGAAAACCCGTTTAAAGCCCTAAAAACCAAGGTAAATAAACCCTAATTAAACCCCTTAAATAAACCGGGTTTAATTGAAATTAAACCAACCCGAACCGCTGATTGAACCGAACCAAGCCAACCCAACATAACGGATCGGGTCGGGTCGGATCCGAGTCAAACCCGACCTGGACCCGAAACCCAAACTGAACCCTAAGTCGGATTCCCCTCGGGATCACTGTAGCGGCCCTTAAATGGCCTCGACGTTCGTGCCCTAGCACCGCCGCCTTTCTCCAGATCCCGTGCAGTCGTTCTCCGTCGACTTCACCCGTGCCTGAACCCTAGTCCGACGAGTCCAGCATCATCCCCCGCTCCACGCCTGAACCCTAGCTCGCCACGCCCGAGTCCCGCAGCCCAGCCGACGAGCCCCGTCCTCGAATCCACTGGTGTCGCCGTCCTCCACCTAGACCTCGACTTCCCCTGGCTCCGTCTCCTCCCCTCGTCCCAGTCGATCGCCAACCGCCTGAGCCCAGCGCAGCCGCCTCCTCCTTCTTCTTCCACCCATCACCATCATCCCCGCTCTCACCTCTCCGACCTACTGCAACCCTCGACTACCTCCTCCGCCTTCCCCCACCTCGTCACCCCCGCAGAGTCCACCTGAATTCTCTCTCCGCCGTCCCCGAGTCCCCCGACCGTCATCCTCTCCATTGACATCCCCAGACTGCTCCGCCTCCACAGCTACTCCACCACACGACACCGCCTCCGCCATGTCCGCCGAGCACCCCCTGACCAGGACACAGCATCCCCTGACCCGGACACAGTAGCCCCTGACCCGGACACAGCGGAAACCCTAGACCGGACACAGTTTCCCCCGTGTCGCATCTCCTCGCGGACACGAAGAATCAGTCTTCACGGAGCCCTGTTCAGGTACTCTTTTCTCTCTCCTCGCTGCCCCATTTTTAATTCTGTCAGTTGTGACGCGTAGACCGCATGACCCCCTCGATGCCCGTGCAACCCGCTCGGTGCGTCGCGTCCTGTGGCGATCGCAAACCGCGATCCAAAAAAGGAAAAATAACGCCTTATTTTACCCCGGAACTGAGTGCGTCCCGCCAAACAGGATGACTTGGTCGCACGCGGTCTTTACCAAAACATGCGCGTCGTTGATACGGACGTGCGAGATTTCGCAGAAGTTGATTTGGATGTGCGTGCACACCGGAATCAACGCGTATCCGCCGATAACGCCCCGTATCCGCCTATTCTGGAACACGTTGTAACTTTGTGTACACACGTCGGATTGAGACAAAACTTGTGCCATCGGACTCGTAGCAATACGTTGGTCCTGTGACCCAAGTTTGGTTCGATTCTGAGAACGTGGACAAAATCGCGTATCGTGGGCCCCACCCGCTCCACTTGACGGGCGATTTTGTGATCGGCTCATCGGAATCCAATTCTGGAAGTTTCATTGGGTTCGTATCATCGTTCCTGACTTGTTAACACTAAATTTGAGGAATTTGGAG
>JAYESA010002320.1:0-25732 GCA_036927795.1 Iris macrosiphon
GCAACTTTTAAAGAAGAGAAACAATGGATTTAGGGCTATTTTAAGGAGAGAACGTTTCAGGAAGATCATCGATGATTGGTTCTTATTCTCGTCTTCGGTAATATTTTGATAATCAATTTTTATTATTTAGTAATTACGGTGATCCATTTGGATCGGTTGGAGAAATTTGTAGATGGAGTAATCTTCTATTTTATTAGTGAAGGCTTTATAGGAGTTGGACTCCGATCGTTCCGTAATTTTTTCTGTAGAGTTTTTCACGCCCAAAGTGATTGTATTTGCGTTGTGCTTTCTTTATAATTTTAGTAAATTTTCTTTTACTACTTTTCTTCGGTTCTCTCATAGTCTCTTAGTTTGGGGAAAACGATTTCCAAATTTCGTTCCTAACAGTGTGGTATTAGAGTTTTATTTCAGAGTTGTATTAGGACAACAGGTTGCTAGCTATAAGAGTTGAAAGTCATATCTAGTAAAGAAGATGGATGTGAAGCCAGTGCGAATGGTAATCCTAACTGGTCTAATTACCACTATTAGCGAAGCAAGATAAAAGATTTTTTGTTCGTCAAGAAATTGTATCTTTCGGTATTTGCTTATAAGAAGCTCAGTGAAAAATCTGATAAGGACTAAAATTTTGAGCATATACAAGTGTGTGTGGAATATCAGGCAGTTCTTGGACGAGAATGTTTGTAATCTTTTTGCCAATATTGATCACACAAGGGCATTATTGGAGAAGTTGGAATCCTTGTATGCGAAGAAGACCGAGATAAATAAATTATTCTTGATTCGACAAATAATGGGTCTCAAGTATAAGGATGGTTTGTCCATTACGGATCACTTGAGTGAGTTTCAGGACATGATTGACCAATTATCATATATGGGAGTGAAGTTCGACGATGAGGTACAAGGGCTTTAATTACTGTTTACATTGCCAAACTCGTGGGAGACCGTACTAGTATCCAAGATTGCTTCTTCTCTAGAAGGCATGGTTAGTCTGGATTTCGTTAGAGCGTGGATTGTATAAAAAGATGCAGAGAAAATATCAAGAAACGAATCTAGACCGCGGTGTAGTGCCCCGCTCTGCGTTGACACTATGTACAAGTGATATCGGTTTGTTGGCTCAGGAGAAAGCCTTCTTGAAGAGATCCATGTTGGTACACAAGACGATTGATCTAGGTGAGGGGCAGAACTTTATTCTCTGATTCTTTTACACCTAATAAAGAATATGATTTTATAATTGCTTGTACTAAGAAGATAGTGTTCATAAGAAGAATTATAGAACATTAACCTGCATGCTTAACTAGGGAACTCGTATTGCCCTTCTAATGAATGAACCATTGACATGCTAAGTATACAAAAGAATGTTGCATGCTAAGTATACACGGACACTACTATTGAATGAACTGTTGCCATGCTAATAAGAAGAGTAAAGAATTTGCTTGAACATGTCTTTATATCATATGCTAAGGAAAGAGTAGGACTGCATGTTAATTACAAGAGATAGAAGTATTGATATCCTGCTTGTTTAAATAGAGATTGCTTGCATATTTTCTTTATCGCTTCAAAGATAGAACTGTATGAAATGCTTATACTGTAACAAGAGATATCGGCTTGCCCGCACCAATATAAGACTAATAGTGCACTCTGAGGCTTGTAGTCCTTATGTACTGGGGTGTATGGCTATTAGATATGAAATAATTGAACTCTGCTTGATCGACTTGTTTTCTTGCACTGTAGAGATTATCTGATATAATTTTGTGCATTAAATTGGTCTGACAACTTGTGCATAAGGTATTTGGTCTTTCGGGAAGTTCCTGGGGCACTGGGAATCATTCTTCCTATGAGAGATAATCGAATACCCTGAGGCTTGTAGTCCTTATGTACGGGGTTGTGGCTATTAGGAGCAGAGCTGAACCATAGTTCCGGCTGCTAATTTGAGCTATTTTAGTGCAAAGCAACCATGAATCTCAGCTTCTAATAGCCGATATGTGTCATTAGTGAGCTTGGGCATGCAATTCCACTTGCTAATCATGGGGAACCAATACTCGAGGATCATTATGTAGTTAGGGCGCATGCTAGGTTAGCCTTCTTGTATACCTAACTGTTTGATACAGAGACGAACGGAAAATAGTACTTATATGTGTAGAAGCATGGAAAATATGTATCAATGCGCTCAACAAACATGCGCCCCAAGGTCGACTTAGAAGAAATTAGGCCACAGAATGACCATGCGACCAAGAAAGAGCAGCATCCATGGGCCCCAAATATTGGTCGTTTAAAGGTCTAACACAAAGATTATGTCTGACACAGAATTCTGACAAAAAGGATTTTCTGAGTGCCTTGAAAGATGTGAGCACATTAAGCGACAAGAAGCTCTCGTCAGACTAATAATAACTTCAGACAAGCATGCATGCCACATGTATTATGCCACATGCATCCCGGACTATATGCGTTCTATGCGACTCTTTCCCCTAGCATCCCAGAGTTTATGAGTTCTATGCGTCTCTGGCCCCATACATTCCAGACTCCATATTTTTCATGCGTCTCTGGCCCTATGTGTTCAAGATACCAAGCGTTTCAGACTCCCTACGTCTAACATAGCAGGGTTTCCTGAGACAAAATCTTTTTGTTATGACTGACGTGATTCTCTCCGACTAAATGCGGGCCACTTGTCAAGCTGACCAAGTCACGCAAACAAAAGGCGAGAATCGTCCAAAACCTCAGCAACAACAATTCCCAAAAAATATCCACGTAGCAGCTCGGCCTAGACCCAACTATATCCTGTTGAGGATGAAGAACACGTGACAACATGCCCATCATATATGCTTACAGTTGCAACCGTATTTTGTTGAAGGAGGCCCATGCGGCCATAAAACATGAGTATATGCGGCACCTATAGCCTACCGACATGATGGCTAAAAATAGGAGCAACTTGGACGTTCCAATAGATGGGTTTTTTCTGCTTCAGAGACCATACCCTTCATGATGAGCTACATACGTGTATACAAGATCAAAAGAGAGAGAGAAGGTAAGAGAGCATCCCATATTCACTCGTCGGACCGTCAACGGAGTAAAGAGTCATTGTAGTACTCGATATCCATCGTCACATTACCCAGATAAAAAATATTTTACTTAGATTTTCTGTCTATGATTTCTCTATACTCTTTTGGTTTGTTGTTGAACACAAGTTCCTTAAACTTACTTTAATGGCGAACAAGGTGGCGACACTACTTAGAATTTCCTTCTTCTCTGATGAGAAGGTCGTGACGTAGTCCAACACTTTGAAGCTAGGTTCGACCCAGAGGATGCTGGTTGTACGCTTCGACTAGCACGCCTATAAGAAAATGCTCTCTGAGGGCGACGCTTCTCCAAGGCTGGCAAAGCTTAAGAAGACTGGCAGGACATGGTTTGCAAAGGCCGCTATGTCTCACCCAACTGCAGAGCATGCGCTCCCCGTCTCTCTCTCTGTCACAGGGAACGCACATCATGCATCCACGCGAGCTGACACCTCTCATATGGCAGCCTCATCTAACAGAAAAATTGCTCAACACCTGAAGACCCGTAGGACATGGGTTGCAAAGTCCGATGTAACTCACCTAAATGCGAAGCGTGCACTCCTCGTCTCTTTCCCTGCTACAGCGAATGCACATCACCCGTCAATGCTACCTGACGCCTACCATGCGGCAATCTCTTCGTACAAGGAAAGTGCTCAATACTTGAGCTCTGAGAGAGGAAAATACTATGATGGTAGGCGTTCGAGCGCTAAGACACGTTACATGTGGTCATGTCAAAAGATTTATGAGGAGGACTATCCGACATCGCTCGGCAGTCACAGGCAGATGGTCGCATGCGGCCAAAACAACTATAAATTTTTTGTCTTTGATCGAATCTCATACAGCGCTGACTCCAAACACCTTGCTGAGGAAGTAAACTTTGACTCTTCATACTATACACCGGTGCATGCTAGGACAAAGAAGTGTAGGGCATGTGAGATCTCCAAGCTCAAGCAATTGCTTATTCGAACGACCGTCGGCAGGCGCCGCTAACTATGCGTGCCCCTGACAGAAAGTTGTACAAAACCAACTCATGCATCCAGCCCGCAATAGCAATTGGACAGGATCAGTCTAAAGAGTCTTTCCTCAACAACCTGGGGCAAGTTCTTGTATGAACCCTAGGTCAGGAAGCAAAGTCAACACCTACGCAACCATGTGCTCGGTTTATCCAGGCTCATAAGAATGGTGCAAAGGTGAATCATCCCTCGCTGGACTTGCGCAACATGAACAATCACAAACGCAAAGCGAGAGAAACAACTACGACATACGAAGTGTCCTCCCTAGGGCATCACTATGCCAACATTATCATCAACTGCTGCTGTAACAAATCAGCAGTACCTACAAAAAGGCAGTCGGTATTCCAGTGGCTGCAACCAAGGGCACCCACCCGGCTGCAACCCGGAGAACCGGTGCAACCACTAGAGGCATAGGAGCTTCCCCTTGCCTCATGTTATTCTGCTCGGATGGCCACCTCCATGAGAGGAGGTCATAAGTCCAGCACCTCTAGTCTGTCACCCTCGGCCAACGAGTCAAGAAGACGGACCAAAGAAGGACAAGCAGCGAAACCCGCAGAAGGTGTTTTCCTGGACACCCGCTCAAAGAAGAAGCTGTCAGCCTCTGGGGGTAGTTCTTTCTTAGGACCCCAGGTGGCTACGCAAGCTTGGGGTTGTAATCCCATGGCCTCTTTGACAATCCGGTGTTCTTGGAAGACGGTGATTCCCAAGGAACAGATGTTGAGATCCCTGGGGGTAGCCACCCTCGTAAAGAGAATGCAGCTTCCTAAGCTGGGGGATATATTCCCTCCGAGTTTGAAGAGGATGTGGCATTAAAAAAAAATTCGGATTACTATTCACGGTAAGACTCTGAGGCAAAAAGGGCGACTTCCACCGTCATATCAATTTCTTCCTATGTGAGAACAGCATACATGGCAGGGGACAAACACGAAGGCCCCAACGATCGAAAGTGCCTCAAAACCCTCGAAGCCATGATGCGGACCATGAGCGCATCAATGCAAGCGTTGACCCAGGCAATGCAGAAGATCAAGGCAAATATAACCTTACGACCAGCAAGGGCCTCTTGTCAAGCAAGCATGGACCCCGGGACCAACGGAGATTCAAATATAACTGCTCTACCCATTGGCGGTAATCCGCCCCTGCCCGGATCATCCGTTCCTTCTGTAGCCGATGATGCTCGGAACCAATACGGGAAGTCCTAGAGCTCCGGACCTGCCTAAACTCAATAGGAAATTGGGACTCACTGCACGATCTTGGGATTCGACAACCGTATCCCCTCTAATGGAGAGATATATCGTACCCGCCCAAGTACAAGCCCTTCAACTTGACTCCGTTTGATAGGAAGACATCTCCATGTCACTTTATGAGTTACTTCGAGATGGCAATAGAGCATCTACCTTGCAACGATGCCCTCTAACCAAGCTCTTTGGCGGGGCATTGTCTAGAATAGCCTTCTATTGGTTCTGCAACCTCTAGAACAGCTGTATTTTGTCGTTCGACGATCTCAAAGGTCTTTTTCTCGTTCGATTCTACGACGGAGGAAATGACATGACGATGTCCTCTTTAATTAATATCACGCAAAGCGAGAAAGAGTATGTACGGGAGTACATTTAGCGGTATAGGAAAGCGGCACTAAGTTACCCCACGGTAACCCTGAGTCCACATTGATGGACATATGCCAGAGAAATCTTTTTCCCACAGTCAGGCTCTGGATGGGCGACTTTCAGTTTAAAAACTGGACGGTGTTCATCATAAATATTGTCGGTACGGAGAAGAAGGTAAAGGACGCACGTCTCTTGGGAATATAGATTCCCATTGCTGATGATAGGGGAAAACGACCCTACAACAACAACAAAAATAGCAATAATAGCGCCCGGGATAGCAAGGGAAAGCACGCTCTTGTCGCCAATATAACCAAGAAGCCCGAGCAAAAGCCCGCAGAGGCTCCAAAATTGAAGAAAACTTATTCCTTCGAATATTATAATGTCTTGGCGATCTTTGACGTACTAATGAAGGGAAACAAGCTTCGGCTCCCCGACATCAACATTCGGTTAAGGAAGTCTATTTGAATAATCTAAACTAATGTAACTATCATCAATATTTCCACCATGCAATGCGGGATTGCTATACACTGAAGCATTATATCCAGCGTTTGCTCAACACTAAGGCTCTATCCTTAGACTTAGATGACAAAATAGTTGTCGCTAATATGGTATCTCTCCAGTTCAGTAACTTTTCGACAACGGAAGCCTAAGACAGAGTGATCCTGATCCCCAGGGCAACAATGGAGGTTGTCAATCTTCCGCCGGCTCGTGAACAAACGGCCGGGCTGATACCTCTCACCACATCATAGAGGGAGGTTATGTGGATCCATCCAGATCTTGCTCCGGACTTGATGCAGCAGATAACACCTTCTGCCACCAAATCCAAAGGCAAGAAGTCTAAATCCTGCTACACGATTTTTATCTCATCCGAAAAAACTATAGCAGAAACAACTAGCTCAGGACTGGCATACCAATTAGAGTATGATATCTTTGATGATGGTGTGCTCCCAATCGCTGCATCAAATCCGGGTCCATCCCACCCTCTAGTAGAGAAAAAGTCCAATCAGAAAGAAACTCGCTTCGACAAACCGCTGCGCAAAGATACCTCAGGGACTAGAGAAGCCCTACAAATTTGACATATTGGCACAACTGGCCAATATCTCAGCGAAGTTGTCACTATTCGAGCTTCTCTGACTCTCCAAAGACACTCGGGTTACTCTAAGTGAGACATTACAGAATCCCGACACCTACCTGACGCAGGTCAAGCTGCCAGCTGAGGATCATGCTGCATGCCCCCACTACAATAATGTGATGGAGATGATACCCAATATCATATTCTTGTAACAAGATATGTTGCTGAAGAACAATCGGTAAGATCATCATCTATATTACATAGGATACATCCACGCCATCAAGGTGGACCAGATGCATATCGACCCCGGTTCATCAATCAGTATCATCTCGCGGAGTCTGCTTCAAACCTTTGGCATCCTAATGCATCGCCTGGCGGTAACCAATACTGCCATCAGTGTCTTAAATGCAGGGAGGAGATACTATCTGGGCAAGATTTGCTTGAAGTGTTAGATCAGTGACTTGAAAATAGAGGTCACCTACTATGTCAAAGATGTATCCTATAACTTCATATTGGAACGTATATGGATAAATCAATACATTATTGTACCATTAACCTTGCACTAATGCTTGAAGTACGTGGACGATCAAGGCATCGTCAAGATAGAATTTGCCGATGTGGATCCATTCAAAGGGGTCGAGGCCTATTACTCTGACTCGATCCTCTATAAGCAAGTCTACCAAGATGAAAGTGGCAATGATACCGACGATGAGGCAAAGACTGGGACAACATCGGACGAGCTCTTGAGAGTCCATCTCAAATCAAGTGCCCCCGATACTGCCCCTTCCCTTATGGTGAAACTAAATCTCTGGTCGTTCTCCTTCATAGACCAAGTCGACCGTTGAAGGAAGATACGACACCTACTACGAATTTTGAACCTCTAGTGGTAAAGTTGTGCATGAGACTTCCAAAGTCGTCGCTCGTACAGGGGGTAGATATCGGGAAGGACAAACTGAAGGAGTACGTAACCGCTCATGCTAACGTCCCTTCTCTTGACGATGTAATTTCTGAGGATAAGATACCTTATTTTATGAATGAAGGGCTATCTTTGAACTAATCAGATGTTGCATATCTCAGCACATTACATTCCATGGAGCACGGTATAGGCTTGCACCTGCATACACGGGTGACTTCTACCTATGCAGTGAACCAAGTTCTTCCCAGTCAAAACTCCTACTTCATAGTTCCAATAAGGAAGAGGGGAGAAAAATTCACCATCTTCGACAGAGTGGAAAGTCCCCAATACTCCGTCTCAGAGGAACTGGAGCCAGAACTTGATACCGACAAAATACTACTTCACCGGTACAGTTCTCAAACCAAGAACCTCATCCAAAAGATGGGATACAATCTGAAAACTGCTAGGGGCTTGAACCAAGGCAAAGGATGATAGCTGCCTCTGCGTCTGCAGGCTCCTACAGACAAGTCCGAGGGTTACTACCATAAGATCAAGCATGGCTTTGGGTATGTCACGCCTCCCACAACCCCCGAAGGCTCGGATGAAGAAGATGAGTTATACTCTCACACTTCAGAATCTTCCTCTTAGGACTCCGACATCAGTATCGGGAAGATGCTCAAACAAACATTGTCTGCCAATATGGTGCCAGCTGACCCTAAGGAAGACGATGAGGATCCACTTGAACTCTTTGAAGTAGAAATGTGGGACAAACGCCTAGACGAATAATGGGAGATTCAACGGGAACCTTCCACTGAGGACGAAGTCGTACAAATATATATGGGCGACGAATCCTCCCCTAAACCTATATTCATCAGTAAGAGTATGTCCAATGAGGATCAGGAATCCCTGCTACAGCTTGTTAGAGAATACAACGATGTCTTTGCCTAGAGTTACGAGGACATGCCGGGGCTAAACCCCAAAATTATGGTCCACAAAATCAACAAAAGCCGGTGAAGCAACATCAATGAAGGTTCGGGTCGAACATCATGAATGCTATCGAAGATGAAGTCAACAAACTGATTGGTAGTGGCTTTGTCCGCAAAGAATAACATCCGGACTGGGTACACAACATCGTGTCCGTCGTCAAAAGGAACGGGAAGATCCCGATGAGCATTGACTTCCATGATCTAAATATGACGTGCCCTAAGGATGAGTTTTCTCTTTCGATCACAGATATAATGATCGAACGCATGTCCTTCATGGATGGATTCTCAGGCTACAATCAAATCAAGATATTTCTGATGATGATAAGCATACATCATTTCGAACGCTGATAGGAGTATACTACTACACAGGCATGCCCTTCGATCTGAAGAACGCAGGTGCTACATACCAGCGAGCTATGAGAACCATCTTTCGTGAGCATCTACGCAAGACAGTAGAGTGTTACGTTGATGACATCGCTGTCAAGAGTCGCTCCAAATATTATCACCTCCAAGACTTGAAGACTGTGTTCGACCTGATGTGTGTGCACCAGCTCAAGATGAATACTACCAAATCCTTCCTGGGAGTCTCCAGCGACAAATTTTTGGGTTTTGTCAAAATTTTGAAGGGTATCCACGTAGACCCCGATAAGACTAAAATAATCCTTGGAATGCATCCACCGAAGAACCTCAGAGAACTTCGTGGCCTTCAAGGAAGAATAACATACATCAGGAGTTCATATCAAACCTCTCTGGACGTTGTCAGTTGTTCACTCAGCTTATGAAGAAGGGAGTCTCCTGTGTTTGGAACAAAGAATGGTAGTGCACCTTCAAAGACATCAAGGAGTATCTCATGAATCTCCCAGTATTGGTGGCCCCCGTTATGGGAAGACCCTTCTTACTATATGTGCGGGCACTGGATTACTCCCTCGGAGCTCTACTAGCCCAGAAAAGTGATACAGGTCATGAACAAGCCATCTACTATCTCAGTAGAATGATGGTCGGCATAGAGAACATGTACAACCCCATCGAGAAGGAGTGCCTCACTCTGGCCTTCGCTATTCAGAAGACCTGACATTATGTGGTAGGACAAACCATCCATGTGATCTCGCGAGTTAATCCTCTCAGGGTCATCATGACAAAACTCGGGGGGCTCAATTCTTGCCTAGCCACATGGGCAATACTGTTGTCGCTATACGACATGGTATTTGTCCCACAAAAGGTGATCAAAGCCCAAAATTTGGCAGATTTCCTGGTAGCCTACCCTATACCGAAAACCTCTGTCATGCCCCAGTCCCAAAATACCGAGGGACTGGACGCGTGAATATGGCCAGCAGCATACACCGATGGACAAACCCAATTTAATAGATCTATCGGGCATACTTAAGATGTATTACAATAGTCATGGTTTACTAATCTCATCCACAGAATAAAGATAGCAATATCAGCAAAAGAAATAACAACATCCAGTTACAAGTAAAAATTGGAAAACAACCCGATATTAAGTCTGTTTACAAAAGTTTATTTAAACAGGAAATTAAAGAGTTTATTGGCCAAATAAAACTGAGCATGGCGAAGCAGTTGTTCAGGAAAAGTCCTCAGCGATCACCTCGTCCTCAGGTACTGGTACTGTTCCGAGAAGTGCTCCTGTTTCGTACACTTCAGGGTAGATCTCGTCTGCTAAATCTGGGGACATAATCCATTCCAGGTCCTCAGGGGACATAGCAAGGTACAGATAATACAAGCCAAAAATAATGCAATGCATCAAGTAAATAAAAATAATAGGGTAAACTATATAACCAACTATGTAAAATGCAAGTTGAGAGCATCACTAGAACTTAGGCTGATACCACTACAAGCTCTGTGTCTGGGAGCCAGTAGCAGTTATACTATGTGTTTACTATGTGTTTACTATGGATTTTATATATATAAGAAATCAGCCTGTAGCCTGTGTGTCTCTCCCCACCAGATGTAATCATACGTCTCATGTCCATGACACGCAAGATCAAAACTAATGCAGCAAGTCATAATATGAATAAATATAATGTCTATGTCAATCCTGCATCCTACACAGAATTACCATAAATATCTCAGGAAGATTATGTATCATGATCTGTGTCAGGTGTCCTGGGTATAATGTACTTGATATGGCAAGTTCGAGAATGTAAATGTCACGATATCCATTTCTAGTTGACCTTACACAACCTCGCGTACGGTGTTGGCACCCGACTATTAATCGGAAGCTAAGTAAGTCAAACGGCCCTAGGTTTAAGCATGTAGAACAGTTATATATAAGTCAAAGAATATGTAACAAAGACTGCAAGTTGGCAAGGTACACTTGCCTGGGTTTCCGGTTCCAATTGTGGCTCTGACTTCAGCGGAATTTGCAGGCAGTACTCCGGTTGCTGAAATAAATATCACCATCAGTTCTAGAAAATATCAATCAGCTAGAAACGCCTGTCCTTGAGTCCAATTTGGACACATGGGCAAAAATGACATTTCAGGACAAAACGGGGTCCAAATGTGGGCCGCTTTGCACCAAAAAATGCATCAAGGTCAAAGGTCTCCAAATCTGTCCAACTTAGTGTCAACAGGTCAGGAACGATGATACGAACCCAACGAAACTTCCAGAATTGGATTCCGATGAGTCATTCTCAAAATCGCCCGTCAAGTGGAGCCTGTGGGGCACACGACACGCGAATTTGTCAACGTTTTCAGAATCGAACCAAACTTGGCTCACAGGACCAGCGTATTGCTACGAGTCTGATGGCGCAAGTTTTGTCTCGATCCGACGTGTGTACACTAAGTTACAGCGAGATTCAGAAAGGTCGGATACGGGGCGTTGTCCGCGGATACACCCTGATTCCGGTGTGCACGCTCATCCGAATCAGCTTCTGCAAAATCCCGCACGTCCGTATCAACGAAGCGCACGTATCGGTGAAGACCGCACGGGACCAAGTCGTTCCGTTTGGCGGGGCGTACTCGGTTTCGGGGTGAAACAGGGCGTTGGTTTTCCTGTTTTTGTATCGCGTTTCGCGATCACCACAGGTTACGATGCACCGAGCGGGTTGTACGGGAACCGACGGGGTCATGCAGGCTACATGATGCAACTGACGGAAAAGAAATCGGGGTAGCGAGGAGTGAGATATGAGTACCTGAACAGGGCTCCGAAAACCTGAATTCTTCGTGTCCGACACGTGTCCTGTGTCCGAACCGAATCCAACCCTAGGGTTAGGGTTTCGAACTGCTGGCCGGAGCTGCGGCGGGGGAGGCCGGCCGGAGGGAGCTGCGGCGCTGGCGACGCTGGCCGGAGGCTGCGGCGCTCGCTGGCGGAGGCGGATGGCCGGAGACGGCTGCTGCGGGCTGCTGCGGGGTCGAAGGCGGCACGGCGAGGGCTCCGGGAGGCGCTGCGGGATGCTGCGGGAGGCGGAGGGCTGGAGGGAGATCACCGGAGGTGGAGGAGGAAGTTAGGGCTGGACAGGGCGGAGCTAGGCGAGTGTTCCGGTGGCGAAGGAGTGGAAGGCAGCGATGGAGCTGGGAAGAGGGGGTTTTATAGGGAGCCGGCGGGGAGAGGGAGAGACGGACGGTGAGGGGGAGAGGAACCGGAGGGGCTGGCGGCCGTTTCGGAGGTGAGGCGGCGCGGGGAGGCGAGCGGACGGCGGCGGCCGGCGGAGGGGAGGAGAACAGTCGGGTCTGGGCGTTAGGGAGAGGATGGGTTTAACGGGTCGGGTGGATTCGGGTGCGGGTTTGGGCAGACCCGGCCCGACCCGCTAGCTGAGCGGTCCGGTTCGGGTTCAGCTGGACCGGGTTCAGGCCGGTTCAACCCGGTTTGAACCCGGATCAGTCCGGTTCATTTTGGGTTTTAATTAATTAATTATTAAAAATAGGTTTTTAGCTTTTAAAAATATTTTCGGGGTCCAATAAATTCCCAGAAAATTATCCTATGTCCAGATTTTTATTTTACACCATAAAATATTATTTTCATATTATTTTAATATTATTAAATATTATTTAAAAATTCTTTAATCATAAAATATCTTGTTTTTAATTCCAAAAAAATCTCAGAAAATACGAAAATTTGGGGAAAATTCTAAATTATAAATTCTTGAAAATAAGGGATTTTACAATCTACCCCCCTTAAGAGGATTACGTCTTCGCAATCAAAGAATAACCGGTCAACAGAGATGACATGGTTGCAAAATTTATTCGAAGCACATCAAGATTAAAAAAAGTCAAGATTGTGGGTTTAACACATAGGGAAAATCATTTTCCTAAGCAATGGAAGTTATACAATTTCTAAAATGTAGGAAATCTAAAAAATTATATTTTTTAGAAAACCAGGTTATCCTTTAAAACATATCAGGTTAACAATTATAAAATATTCTAGATTGTTTAGCAAGTTCAAAAATTACTTAGGTGATCACTAGGTTATCTATTATTAGCAAGTTAAAACTATCAGGTTAAGTCTAGGTCACGAACCAGTGGCACGAACTAAAGTAATACTAGAAACAGAACTACCAAAAACTTACGCGCATTAGCTACTCCATGATTCTGCACGTCTTCCAAGGTCATCGCGAAGGCTTGTCCACGTCCTTGTGGTGGATTCCTCTGTTGCTGCTGGGCTTGTTGGAAGAGTGCTGCCTGTGGTGCCAAGGGCGGTCTTGGTTGATACCCTCCTGGTGCTGGTAGAGCTTGTTGGTTTGCCCTTGGTGCTCCTCCTCGATGATAAGGATAATCCTTGGCTAAGTGTTGATTGGTTTCGCAAATCAAGCATAATTCTAACTTGCGTCTGCAGTCCTTCTCAGTATGGCCTACCTTGCCACAGTATTGACATGTAGTTAATATCTGCGGAGAGGCTCTGGGTGGCTGGTGTATGTGAGGTCTCTTTGCAGCTTCTTCTTGTGGTGCTTTGGCTGATGTGGAAGACCGTTTCAGACTGGTCTCTCTTCTGGTGACACGTTCCATGCGTCGGGCTGCAGCGAGAACGTCCGAGTAAGAGGTAGGTGCGATGGATCCGATGAGTCTCTGCAGCTCGAAGTTTAGTCCATCGAATAATTTCCCAGCCTTCTCTTCTTCCATTGGGATCAAAGTAGGGGCGAAGCGACTTAGACGAATAAATTCTGCGTTGTACTCCTCTATTGTCATGCTGCTCTGAGTGAGACGATTGAACTTGTCCCGAAGTTCTGATCGAGCGATATCCGGAATGTACATCTCCTGAAAAAGTCTGGAAAACTCTTCCCAAGTGACTCGATCTAGTCCGAGCCGGGTCTCTTCAGATAGCCACCAGTGATGAGCATTGTCCGTCAACTGCATTCTGACGGCGGTCATCCAACGTTCTCTTGGAAGTTCAGCTGCTTCCAACTGGTGTTGTATGTTGGTGAGCCACTCATGAACTTTGGTTGGTCCTTCTTTGCCCGAAAAGGTACGGGGCTTGAGTTGACAGAAATCGGTGATAGACCCCGTTGCTGGTCGCCTAGCTTGTGGGTTCACTTGCTCCAAGGCGGTTACTAGGCTGGTCCTCAAGTACTCCGCCTCGTGACGCTGAGTCTCTTGATGAATTTGCTGTTGGGCTTGCATCATTGCGTAGATCATTTGAAATATCTGCTGCCCGTCTATAGGTTGCCCTTGTGGGAATACGGGCATCGGTGGAACGAACTGCGGAGGCGGCGGGATGTCATCACGCCGGAACCTTGAATTATGCTGGGATGCTTGATCGCTTTGAGAAGATTGTCCTCGGTATTCGGGTGTCACTCCTTCATCATAAGTAACCACAACATCGTGTGGTGTACTCAAGGGATTTTCGTCTCCGCTTCTTGGATCCATTACTCTGCATCAAAAATAAAATATAAGAAGCGCACAGGATTCAAGGCAAGATGCAAGTCAAAAATTAATTCGAATACGATATAGATATCAAGAACGTTTTCAAGCAAGTGGATGAGATCCTAAAAAAAACTTATCCTATTTTAGTGCAGGCCTGTTCGGTCCCTAAGTTGAAACCAAACAATTTAGTCATTGACCTGTATGGGCCACCACAAAAACCATGTCACGCCCCAGTCCCAAAATACCGAGGGACTGGACGCGTGAATATGGCCAGCAGCATACACTGATGGACAAACCCAATTTAATGGATCCATCGGGCATACTTAAGCTGTATTACAATAGTCAGGGCTTACTAATCTCATCCACAGAATAAAGATAGCAATATCAGCAAAAGAAATAACAACATCCAGTTACAAGTAAAAATCGGGGAACAACCCAATATTAAGTCTGTTTACAAAAGTTTATTTAAACAGGAAATTAAAGAGTTTATTGGCCAAATAAAACTGAGCATGGCGAAGCAGTTGTTCAGGAAAAGTCCTCAGCGATCACCTCGTCCTCAGGTACTGGTACTGTTCCGAGAAGTGCTCCTGTTCCGTACACTTCAGGGTAGATCTCGTCTGCTAAATCTGGGGACATAATCCATTCCAGGTCCTCAGGGGACATAGCAAGGTACAGATAATACAAGCCAAAAATAATGCAGTGCATCAAGTAAATGAAAACAATAGGGTAAACTATATAACCAACTGTGTGAAATGCAAGTTGAGAGCATCACTAGAACTTAGGCTGATACCACTACAAGCTATGTGTCTGGGAGCCGGTAGCAGTTATACTATGTGTTTACTATGTGTTTACTATGGATTTTATATATATAAGAAATCAGCCTGTAGCCTGTATGTCTCTCCCCACCAGATGTAATCATACGTCTCATGTCCATGACACGCAAGATCAAAACTAATGCAGCAAGTCATAATATGAATAAATATAATGTCTATGTCAATCCTGCATCCTACACAGAATTACCATAAATATCTCAGGAAGATTCTGTATCATGATCTGTGTCAGGTGTCCTGGGTATAATGTACTTGATATGGCAAGTTCAAGAATGTAAATGTCACGATATCCATTTCTAGTTGACCTTACACAACCTCGCGTACGGTGTTGGCACCCGACTATTAATCGGAAGCTAAGTAAGTCAAACGGCCCTAGGTTTAAGCATGTAGAACAGTTATATATAAGTCAAAGAATATGTAACAAAGACTGCAAGTTGGCAAGGTACACTTGCCTGGGTTTCCGGTTCCAATTGTGGCTCTGACTTCAGCGGGATTTGCAGGCAGTACTCCGGTTGCTGAAATAAATATCACCATCAGTTCTAGAAAATATCAATCAGCTAGAAACGCCTGTCCTTGAGTCCAATTTGGACACATGGCCAAAAATGATATTTCAGGGCAAAACGGGGTCCAAATGTGGGCCGCTTTGCCCCAAAAAACGCATCAGGGTCAAAGGTCTCCAAATCTGTCCAACTTAGTGTCAACAGGTCAGGAACGATGATACGAACCCAACGGAACTTCCAGAATTGGATTCCGATGAGTCATTCTCAAAATCGCCCGTCAAGTGGAGCCTGTGGGGCCCACGACACGCGAATTTGTCAACATTCTCAGAATCGATCCAACGTATGTACATTAAGTTACAGCGAGATTCAGAAAGGTCGAATACGGGGCGTTGTCCGCGGATACACACTGATTCCGGTGTGCACGCTCATCCGAATCAGCTTCTGCGAAATCCCGCACGTCCGTATCAACGACGCACAAGTATCGATGAAGACCGTACGCGACCAAGTCATCCCGTTTGGCGGGGCGTACTCGGTTCCGGGGTAAAACAGGGAGCTGCGGCGGGGGAGGCCGGCCGGAGGGAGCTGCGGTGCTGGCAACTCTGGCCGGAGGCGGCGGCGGCTGGCCGGAGACGGCTGCTGCGGGCTGCTGCGGGGTCGAAGGCGGCACGGCGAGGGCTCCGGAAGGCGCTGCGGGATGCTGCGGGAGGCAGAGGGCTGGAGGGAGATCACCGGAGGCGGAGGAAAAAGTTAGGGCTGGACAGGGCGGAGCTAGGCGAGGGTTCCGGTGGCGGAGGAGTGGAAGGCAGCGGTGGAGCTGGGAAGAGGGGGTTTTATAGGGAGCCGGCGGGGAGAGGGAGAGACGGACGGTGAGGGGGAGAGGAACCGGAGGGGCTGGCGGCCATTTTGGAGGCGAGGCGGCGCGGGGAGGCGAGCGGGCGGCGGCGGCCGGCGGAGGGGAGGAGAACAGTCGGGTCTGGGCGTTAGGGAGAGGATGGGTTTAACGGGTCGGGTGGATTCGTGTGCGGGTTTGGGCAGACCCGGCCCGACCCGCTAGCTGAGCGGTCCGGTTCGGGTTCAGCTGGACCGGGTTCAGGCCGGTTCAACCCGGTTTGAACCCGGTTCAGTCCGGTTCATTTTGGGTTTTAATTAATTAATTATTAAAAATAGGTTTTTGGCTTTTAAAAATGTTTTCGGGGTCCAATAAATTCCCAAAAAATTACCCTATGTCCAGATTTTTATTTTACACCATAAAATGTTATTTTCATATTATTTTAATATTATTAAACATTATTTAAAAATCCTTTAATCATAAAATATCTTGTTTTTAATTCCAAAAAAATCTCAAAAAATACAGAAAATTGTGGAAAATTCTAAATTATAAATTCTTAAAAATAAGGGGTTTTACAACCTCGAAGTTCTACGAGGGTATCACAGACGAAGTAATGGGCCCAAACATGACCACAAGCGCAGAAGCAGTTTAACGAATGTTCTTCGATGGTACTTCAAGAACAAGACCCAAAGACGATATTGTCGCTAGCGTCGGGATAGTATTGATTTTTCCACACGATCTGGTCATAAACTGCGCTTACTCCCTCATAGAGCCATGCTCTATCAATGTGGTAGAGTACAATGCCCTCGTCATTGGGCTCCAACTCGCTAAACAAGAGAGAGTAGACTACCTGAAATCCTACGGCGATTCGAAGCTGATATTCATGTAGGTTAGGGGTGAATACGAGGTTTGGTAAGAGGACTTGATTCCCTACCACCAAGTCGCGCTTGAAATAATCTCCACCTTTAAGGGGTTCTTCATAGAGCACGTCTCTCGACTGTAAAACATCGAGGCTGACGCCCCGGCCGGCCTCATAGCCTCTTTAGTTGTTCCAGTCAATACTCATGAACTGATCACCATGGTCTATCAAGAGCTGGTCTTCCCGAAGAAAAACCTTTGTCTGTGCCTGAGATACTCAGTAGAGACAAGCACCGACTCCCAAGACTGGAGACTCCCATTCATTGACTACGTAGTCTATTGAATTCTTTCCGAGAACCCATAATAAGCCACTTCCATCAGAAGATGTTCCCTCCAGTTCTATTACGATACGACTACCAAAATATTGTATAGTCGTTCCTACAATAATCTTCTACTAAGATACTTATCGAATACAGAAGCGAAGCAGGCTCACGATGGGGTTTGCATGCCCATCAGTCCGGACCCAAGCTACAAGATCGTCTTCTGAGAATGTGTTACTATTGGACGACAATGGTAGCAGAGGCTGTTGACTATGCAAGAAAGTGCCAAGCGTGCCAAATCCATGCAGACTTTATCCACCAGCCCTTGGAATTTCTATACCCAACGGTAGCATCTTGGCCGTTTGAAGCGTGGAAAATGGACATTATCGGGCCAATTAGTTCACCTTCTTCTAAGGGATATCAGTTCACCTTGGCTATCACCGACTACTTCTCCAAATGGACGTAAGTTGTTCTACTCGTTAAATTCAAGACCTCAAAGGTGATCACCTTTGTCAAGCATTACGTCATATACCACTTCGGCTTGCCGCGGAGGAACATCCATGACAATGGTCCACAATTTTCAAGTCATGCTTTTTATCAGTTTTGTGACAAAAATTGAATCTATAATGTAGCCTCGACGTCCTACAACCCAGCAGCAAATTGTATGGCAGAAGCATTCAAGAAGACCATCATAAAGCTACTAAATTTTTTGTGTCATCCAATAAGCGCGATTAGAATGAGAAGCTGGGCTAATGTCTTTGGTCCTACCGAACAACAGTCTGGACAGCTACTGGCAATACACCTTTCTCTTTGGTGTACGGAAGAGAAGCGGTTCTCCCTCTCGAGATCTAAATCCCCTCGTTCTGAGTTGCCCTCTCAAACCAATTGACCTTTGACGACAATCACCGTCGACGGATACAAAAGTTAGAAGCATTCGACGAGAAACTTCTCATAGCTCAACAACGCATTGAGCTGTACCAAGCGCGCCTCTCAGGAGCCTTCAACAAACGGGTTAAGAAGAGGATATACCAAGTGGGTGACCTCGTCCTGACTGTAAGAAGATCGATGGTCATGACCGACAATACGGTCGATAAATTTTAGCCTAAATAGGAGGGTCCGTTCATCAAGGAGTCTGTATTCTCCAACGGTGCCTACCAACTCGCAAAATTCAATGGCAACTTGCTTATGATGTCTATCAATGACAAGTTTCTCAAAAAGTACTTTTACTCACTTTACTATCAGTGGGTCAACCAAAATGTACAGTGTACGTTCTCCGTTGTTCATTCCCAGCAAGTGTGTAAGCATAACATGCACTTTTCTTACCATAAAAGTTTGATGAAAGCCATTGTCTGTATTCAGGAATCCTGAATACGCAATAGATAGTGGATCCTCAAATAACTCCCTAGCGAAGCCACCTTCAGGTCTATCCATACTTTCGGGTAGACCACTCATAATTAGTTCCTTTAGAATTTAGTTCACGTCCATATTATCTCTGAACTACTGTCCTATCCGATTATCCCAAGTAGAATTTTCCATCTCCATATTACCTCGGAGCATACCTCTTGGTATAACTATCGATTGTCACGTTCATATTACCTGGGACATCGGTTGTCATCTAAACTTATCACCCATACTTAACTCTAAGTGCACTAGTGGTATTAAGTCCAAAAAACTTGCCATATTCATATCACCTTTGACAGAGCTTATCTCGAACATATTACTTGCACTCAGGTGCGCAAGAAGTAATGGGTCCACAAAACCTATCACGTCCATATCACCTCTGATAGGATTTTATTTTGAACTTATTAATTACACTCTAGTGCACAAGAAGCAATAGGTCCACCAGTGGGATATCCTCAACAAAAGCAAACAGTTCACGTCCATATTACCTCTAAACTATGAGCTGCCTATTTTTTCATCCAAAGAAACAGCCATGTCCATGTTACTCTTGGCTCATTTCCTTTTTCTTTCACAAAAATAGTAGGATCGTACCTAACCTCTCTGTACGACTATCGATTAGCTCATGTCTGCATTACGTCTGAGCTATCGTCCTTACATCCTTTCCAGTAGGATTTGCCATATCCTTCTTACCTCTAAAAAAGCCTTCCGACTTGACTGTCGATTACAACGTCTATAATACCTCTGATATTGGTCGTCATCTAAACTTATCATCCTTACTTAACTCTAAGTATATTGGTGGTGTTAAGTCCACAAAACCTGCCACGTCGATATCACCTCTGGCAGGGCTTATCTTGAATCTATTACTTGCACTCAAGTGCACAAGAAGTAATGGATCCACAAAATCTATCACGTCCATATCACCTCTGATAGGGTTTTCACTTCTAACTTATTACTTGCACTCATGTGCGCAGAAGGTTATAAGGTCCACCAAAAAGATCCCCTAGTGGGATGTCCTCAAAAACTACGGTATCATACTACGTCAATATTACCTCTAGTACGATACCCAAAGTACACACCCCTTCCTCCAAAAAGAATGCCAGCATCAGGGGGCTACGGATCGACACCGCTCCTAACGAACCCCTCGGCGAGATAGACAGTAGCCCTCAGAATTTTCTTTTGCAAAAGGAGGAAAAGCAGAGAGACGAGATTTCTCTCTCCTCCGTAGTCCGTCTATTTATAGGCTCCTAAGGCGAGTGAGAAGATCGAGACTATAAACCAGGCAGTTATGAGGATGAACATGACGTCTCGATTTGGGTGATCCATATTTATCTTCTAGGAAACTATCGTTGACTCAGAGTCCCAAAAATCTACTCAAGGATCGAGCCGAACCCTACATTAAATAGAGATTTGACATCCTGGCAAAGACTCATCCATGGGACCCGCGATCCATGCGGCCCAAAGTTATCTCCTCCATGCTTCTTATTCAAAGTATTTTGAACTTATCAGTTTAAAAACTTTGAAGGGGGTCTTATAGAAGCATGGAAAATCTTGATCCATATGCTCAACAAATATGTACCCCAAGGTCGAATCAGAAGAAATCAGGCCACAAAATGACCATGCAGCCAAGAAAGAGCAACATCCATGCGACAAAAATATTGGTCGTAAAAAGATCTGACACAAAGATTATGTCTTACACAAAATCCTGACAAAAAGAATTTTTTGGATGCCTCGAAAGATGTGAGCAAACTAAGTGACAAGAAGCTCTCGTCAGACTAATAATAATTTCTGACAAGCGTGTCGCGCCACGTATACGAGTCCACATGCGTCCCTGACTCTAAGCGTTCCATGCAACTTTTGCCCCATGCTTTCCATGCGTCTCTGGCCCCACGCATCCCAGACTCTATGTATTTTATGCGTCTCTGGCCCCATGCATCCTAGACTCTATACGTTCCATACGACTCTGGCCCCATGCGTCCCAGACTCCATGCATCTTTGATCCTATATTTTCTATACTCCATGCATTTTATGCATCTCTGGCCCCATGCGTTCCAGACTCCATGTGTTTCATGCATCTCTGGCCCAATGTGTTCCAGATTTTATGCATCCCAGACTCCCTACGTCCAACGTAGTAGGGTTCCCTGAGACAAAATCTTTTTGTTATGATTGACGTAATTCTCTCCAACAAAATGTGAGCCACGTGTCAAGCTGAAAAAGTCACGCAAATAAAAGGCGAGAACCGCCCAGATCCTCAGCAACAGCAAATTCTAACAAACATCCACGTGGCAGCTCGACCTGGACCCAACTACATCTGGTTAAGGATAAAGAAAATATGGTAACATGCCCATCATATGCGCCTACAGCTGCAATCGTATTCTGTTGAAGGAGCCTCATGTAGCCACAAAAAAAGAGTATATACGACACCTATAGCCCACGGACATGATGGCTATAAATAGGAGCAACTTGGACGTTCCAATGGTTGGGTTTTTTTTGTTTCAGAGATCATACCCTCCCAGATAAGCTGCGTACGTGCACACAAGGTCAAGAGAGAGACAAGATAAGAGAGCATCCCTCATTCACTCGTCGGACCGTCAACGGAGTAAAAGAGTCATTGTAGTACTCGATCTCCATCGTTACATTACCCAGATAAAAAATATTGTACTTAGATTTTTTGACTAAGATTTCTTTGTACACTTTTTATTTGTTGTTGAACAAAAGTTCCTTAAACTTACTTTAATGGCGAACAATGTGTTTATGCAAATTGTTGCTAACTTGTATGTCTGTTGCAGGGATAACCGTTTAGGAAAAGGTCATAATCACTGAATAAGTGATGTATTCATTATTGATTATGCTTAGTATCGTGTACTATCCCTAGACTTGCATGCTTTACTTGAATATGTTAATGTCCCTTTATTATAAGATGAATAGTCTACTAGATGTTATTTTTGTCTATAAGTAAATGAATATGGCTTACAAAATATGTTGTGTACGACAAGATAGAGTAGATTCAATATTGTGCATGAACTGCCTTTACTATATGCTTGAAAGAATATAAATTATGGCTTTTAAAAGATGTTTTCAAAAGAAGTAAACTGACTCTAATCCTGAACTGCATGTAATGAACCTTGATAAAAGTAGCAAGATCACTAGTAGATTATAATATTTTATCACATAATTACTTAGTGTTGGTTTTAGAGAGTGCTGCTTTTGTTCTTTATTTTTATATTCACCAGGGCTTTCCCAAAGTGTTGATCACCCACCAATTATGTTCGTAGGTGCTGGATTGTCCAAAGAAGCGATAGCATATCCTCATCCTCAGGAGCCGGAGATCAGGAGTCGATGTCTTGAGCTGTATCGAGATATTTTAAGATATTTTATGTATAAAGGGATATAATGTATGGAACAATATTATTTTAATCTATATTATTCTAGAGATGTGAGCTGATTGGCAACCTTGTAATAAATTTTCAGATATCAATAAAGAGATTTTTTTTCTTATACCATTATGTTCATTTACTTTTCTGCAATATTGTGCCGCTGCTTCTAACTTTGAATAGCTTATGTTGTTATTGTCCAAGCATTGGCCTTGTGCAAACGCAACTTAGGCTTGCACAGCATCACGTCCATGCGAGGACGATTGGTTCTGTAAGGTCCAAAGCTAGGACGATCAGCCCTTTCGGGATCGGAGCATGACATAGTGGTATCAGAATAACTTGATCCTTTGGCCATTCCGTTGCTTCTCTTCAACTCAAAATAATTTCTTACCACTTAATATCGTTGCTGTAATGACCGTTCCATACAATAAGTTCGTAGATATTCTCAAAGATGCTGGCAAAAGTTTTTTTGAATGATTTATTGCTTGAGAGAGATAATTTCTGATTGCTTGAGTTTTATCGATTGAGGATGGTGAGATATGAGAACTATCGCTGCTCTGGATATCGAAAGTTTCTCCTTGGGTTTGGAACAAAACTTTTTCTCGATGGTAAGTATGTAGTGCCCCGCTCCGCATTGGTACTTTGTACAAGTGATATCGGTTTGCTGGCTCAGGTGGAAGCCTTCCTAAAGAGCTCCATGTTAGGACACAAGACGATTGATCTGGGTGAGTGGGCAGAACAAACTTTATTCTCTGATTCTTTTATGCCTAATAAATAATCTGGTTTTATAATTACTTGTGCTAAGAAGATAGTGTTCATAAGATGAATGATAGAATATTAACCTGCATGCTTAACTAGGGAACTCGTATTGCCCTTCTAATGAATGAACCATTGCCATGCTAAGTATAAAAAAAAGAATGTTGAGGTATGTTCTTTCCAGAGCAGCCAATTGAGATTCTGGATCGGGGAGAGAAGGTGCTGCGAAACCAGACCATTCCCTTGGTACGCATCGCATGGAGGCATCACTCTTCGGGTGAGTCTACCTGGGAGAGGGAGGATGAAATGCGAGAGCGTTACCCATATTTGTTTGTACCTTGAGGTATGTTCTTTCCTGATTATGTTCTGTTTTGTTTTCTGGGGGTAGTTTTGTCTTGGAATTTCGAGGACAAAATTATTTTAAGGGGGTAGATTTGTTACTACCATATTTTCTAGGAAAGAATATTTTGGTCATTTTATAATTAATTAAATATTGTGCATGTTGAATATTTATTTATTGTATTATTTATTTATTGATAGATGTTATATTTTATTTTGAACTTGGGTTAATGGACCTAACTAGTTTAGATTTGATCCATGGACCAATATTTAATTCTAGTTAGAATTGAGCCCAATAGTAAGCCCATTCATTAGGAGGATGAATTAATTAGTTAAACCAATTAGACTAGAACCTTTCCTTCTTAATTAATTTATTTATGACAAGCCCCAAGGGATATTATGGACATTTTATAGTAGCTTGGAGGCGAGAGTAGAGACCGGCCACCATAGGAGTGGAGAGAGACTCTCTCTCTCTTTATTTTTTTATTCCAAATCTAGATCTAGAATTTTTCTCTTCCAAATTCCTTCATCCCTACACCAATTCCTACCCAAATTTTTTTCTAATTCCTTCCCTATTCATCATTGGAGGTTATTAGAATAAGGAGAAAGTAAGGATCTATAAGGAGGAAGCAAGGATCTACAAGGAGGAGCAAGAATCTACAAGTTGAAGGGTCTTGACACTCATTTGGAGAATTGTATTAAGAATCCATCTCCCAATAGGTATAATTCAGTTCTTTCTCTCTAATTAGACTCTAAATTTATAATTTAATCATTAGAAACCCTCCCATGTACTAAGGCTACCCACAGGAATTGGAATTAGGTTCATAGGAGGCCTATGGAGAAAGTTATGTGGTATTTTATGTCAATTTTGGGAGAATTTTGAGATTGGCACATCTTGTGTTTGTCAATAGGTCAATTAGACCAAATTGACATGTGTTTGATTATGTGTGACTAGTGTCGTATCCACAACTTGATACGTGTAGGTCGTATCCCGATAATTTGGCGATACGGGTTGATTTGGGGATTTTCTTCCGACACAAGGGTTTGAGAATGTCATATTTTGACACGGACACGTAGACGAATAGCTAACACTTCGTGTTGCTTCTAATTATAATTTTAGACTTGCTCGTATCCTTCGGGATACGTTTGGTGGTGTGGTGGAGCCGTATCGCAAGCGTATCATAGATTGATGTGATACATGTGCGGTGTACTCCACATTTTTATTTTCTTGTATTTTAATTCAATTTTCCATGGTTATAGCTATTAGAGTATTATAATTATAATTATTATATGATATATATGTATATATATATAATTATGTGTATGTTATATGTTTTATTTTGTTGTGTTGGTGGTCATGAGAGAATATGAGAGTGCATGTGCATTATTAGTGTGGGTATGTGCTAACATATATATATATATATATATATATATATATATATATATATATATATATGTATATATATATATATGTGTGTGTGTGTGTGTGTGTGCGTGTGTGTGTGTGTGTGTGTGTGTATAGATGTGTGCATGTGAGCTGGGGGACCCAATAAGCAGGCCGAATAAGCAGGCCGAGAAGCAGCAGCAGCAGAAACAGCGAAAAGCAGCAGCAAAAGTAGTAAGTTGCAGCAGCAGCAGAAGAAATAAGCTGCAGCAACAACAAGCAATAAGCTGTAGCAATAGCAAACAATAACCAGCAGCAGCGATAAGCAGAAGCAGTAGCAATAAGCAGCAGTAGTTTGAGTGCTTAGAAATTAAGTTGTAGATAAGCTAAGTTAAGCGAGTTAATAAGTTAAGTTAGTTTATAATGATAAGTTAGTTATATATGTATTGTTATTAAGTTAAGTATATATATTATATATATATATATATATATATATATATATATATATATATATATATATATATATATATATATATATATATATAAGCACTAGTTAGCTTTGGTTAGTATTATTCTAGTTTGCCTTGAGTTACACCAAGGTATTGAGAGTTGAGGTATCTTGGGTATGGGTATTGAATATCCGATGGGTATGTTAGTTATATTAGTTGGTATAGTATTATTATAAGTTTAAGTGCATGTTAGTGTATAGTGAG